>CABHPQ010150095.1:0-28319 GCA_902168405.1 Peromyscus aztecus
TGTGTGTGTGTGTCTGTCTGTCTCTCTCCCTGTCTATTTCCCTTTGTCTCCGTCTCTGTGTGTCTCTCTGTCTCTCTCTGTTTCTGTGTCTCTGTCTCTGTCTCTCTCATATAGATGACCCAGAGAGACAGAGCCAAGCGCTCACTCCCTTCTCTTTCCTCACATCCAGCACTTACTGGCTTCCTGTCAGAGGCTCAGCATTGCATTGGGTCCTAGGTGTTGGGCATCAGGGAGACACGAAAGATTGGTCCTGCTCATAGATAGAGGGTCCTCTTTCTTCAACCCTTCCGGTCCAATCAGCCACTGGTATCAGGCCCCTGTTTCTCTCCCTCACCCTCATCTGTGATGACCACCACCAGTATCAACACCAGTAATACGAACACCAATACCAACAACACTCTCACCATGAATATGATGCCAACATAACTAATATCAATATTAACACCAACATCAACACCATCACTACCAACAAAACTAATAACACTGTGATAGCTAGTCTTGGTTGTCAACTTGACACTCTAGGAAGAGGGACCCTCAGCTGAGGAGTTGTTTCCATCAGGTTGGCCTGTGGGCCCGTCGGTGGGTCATTTTCTTGATCGGTAATTGATGTGGGAGGGTCCAGCCCACTGTGAGCTAGTCCATCCCTAGGCAGGTGAGCCTGGGCTATATAAAAAAGGTATCTGAATGTGAACCTGAGAACGAGCCAGTCAGCAGCATTCCTTGGTGGTTTCTGCTCCAAGTTCCTGCCTTGAGTTGCTGCTCTGACTTCACTCAATGATGAGCTGTGACCTGGAAGTATAGGATGAAATGAACCCTTCCTCCCTACCTTGCTTTTGGCCAGAGTGTTTTATCACAACAACAAGAAAACAAACTAAGAAAAAATCCATTATCATCAAAACCAACATGACCAACACCAACATCAATCACGGCCCTAACACTGACATCACCATCAACACTTCCGTCACTGGTGGTGCCAACACTGCCTGTCACCATCACCATTATGGAGAGGCTGTGACCTGCTCTAACTTACTCCATACTGGGCAAAATGGTGGGTTTTCGGGCTGTGCATTGTGCTCCATTTTACAAGCAGCTTTCCCCCCTATTTTGAGGATGGAGGATGCACTTGGGTGGACATGAGAATATCACCATCTGCCTCATATCACCCATGTGGCACAGACCAATAAATGACTTATTCTGAGAGTAGAAAGGGATTGACCCTATGCATTTCCCCAGGTAAACTGAGACTGAAAAGTACATATGTATTTTTAAATTATGCCATATTTTAAAATCATACCAGACCCTGTCGGGGGTGAAGGAAGAACTGGGTTATGAAGTCCTAAGTGACTGCATGCTGTTGACATGAGCATGGTCATGCCACAGACTCCGATGCTTCATCTCCAGGGGGGTGGTAAAGCCTTCTCTGGGTAAGGCTCAAAGGGCTGGGAAAGCACTCCTCTGGAGTCCACCTGTGGACGTTGATGGTGTGTGCAGAAGATGGCCACCATAGCTTTCTCCCCCTGGACATTCACAGCCTGAAGACCACTTCCCTACAGAGACTGCTCCTACTGAGACTATCCAAACCTGCCTCGTCCATCCAGCTGGACACCATAAACCCTGCCCCCTTGTTCAGCTGTGTGCAATAACCCTGCCTCTCTGTTCGACTCTACGCAATAAACATGCTGAGCTTCCGGGAGGCTGCGGTTTCTCCATCAGAGATTCTGTTCCAACCAACCCCAGCTTCTGGGTGTGTTCATGTGTTTGTCTTTTCTTCCTTTTCTTGCCACCCCCATCAAGTTGGTCCCTGGAGCCATGTTAGGAGGAAGCAAGACCTGAGAACCTATCACTTACCTCAGACCAAGGAGATGATGTAACTCCCTCACCCAGTCTCCACAAATAAGTGGACGCTCTAGCCCTGAGTCGGGGACGGCCCAACAGACTTGTGATCTGCCCACCCCATGTATGCCAGGAGTTGACAAGCAGAGGACTCCCGATTGTCCCAGGGGTTCCAGTCCATCTCGGCCAGCGACTGATGCAGCCTATTCTGGTTGTCACCTGCTGGTCTACCATTCACCCTTACGGCCCTGCCACTCATCTGCCCACCCATCTCTTTGACCTGCCCTTCACTTGGCCTCACCCCTGCAGCTCTGACTGCAGCCTGACTATGGCCAGCAACCCGCAGCCTCTCCAGCTTCTCAGCTCCACTTGTTCATTATCTTATCAAGACAGAGATGCTCCCACACCCCTGTCAGTTCCCCAGCTTTGGCTTCTCGGGCCTCTTGAAACCCTTGAAATGCCTTGAGGCCCCTTGTATCTCCAACCTTTGTAGCTATCACACAACTTACAGATATATATATATAGATATATATATATATAGTTATATGGATAGACAAATGACAGATAGATGATCAATTGATTGATTGATAGAAGATGGATGTATTTACTATTGTTGTTAATGCATCATGTGCAAGCTGGGAATTAACATAAGTAATTAAAATTAGAATGAAAGACTAAGTGTTTGCCTCAGCCAAGGCCATCAAGCCAAGCAGGGTTATCCAGAAAATGGTTAGTTGGTAACTTCTGGCATTGTGGAAAGACACAGCCTGCTTGTCTGTGCTTCTGACATTCGCACGCATGACCGTGGGCCCTGTTTGTCCAGTGCCTGGGACGCCCAGCCTGTATCAATGAAGACTTCTCCTCTCCCAGGCAGGGCCATGACCAACCACTAGGCCACAGGAAGGAGTCCTCACCTTGGCTGAGAACCCTACCTAGACTCCACAAGGACTGAGCAGAGGGTCTGGGCGTTGGTCCCTGGAGCCTGGGCCACCCTGCCCCATGCCACCCTCTCCCCTGTAGTCTATGTTCCTGGCCTAACTCTGGCGCCTTCTTTGGCCTCAGTTTTCCTGCATGTGCTGAACAAGTGGACTCATCAGTAGCTGTGGGTCTCCCTCAAAGGTGATTTTTGTCTCAGCGGCCTTTCAGGCCTTTCCTCAGAGGGGTGCGTCTGACATCTGGAGGGAGCGAGGATGCTTATCCTGATTCTCTTGCACTGCACAGGACACCCCACTATTAAGAATGGAGGCCAAGTTCCCTAAACTGATGAGAAAAAAACCCCAAAGATGTCGAAGCAGAATTCCCCGTCACAAACCTTAAAAGGGCAAAATTAAAAATCCTTTCTCTATTTGCCTCAGACCAGCACCCAGATTCCCCAAATCCATGCTCTGTGACCCCCTTAGGGCTAGGGCAAGGGGTTTTTATGAGTGACTGAGTTCCAAGGCACAGACCCCACTTTCTGGCCGTTGAACTGCCCTCCCATCCTCTGCAGATCCCACCTTCCTTCTGGTTTCTTCTCCTCCTGCTGCCCTCAGATGGGAGCTGGAGGAACCCTGGCGTAGGCTGTAAGGACGTCTTTATAAAGGGTCACACGAGATTTCTTACCATGCTGGAGCTCCGAGGGTGATGTATCGGGTTACTAATTCCCTTAATTGCATGTCTGGGCTAAAAACAGACTCTCTTAGTTTTCCTAAGAAGTTACATTCTTAATGACATTAAAACATTGTGGTGAGTGAAGGCAAAATGCTAACTGATGGATTTAGGGCCTGAATCAGTGTGTGTAGTGTTTACCTAAACTTGTTTACCCCTGCTGGGTCACTGGTCTCCAAGGTTCTGCCAAAACCCAGGGAGGAACAGTGGTGTCGGATTCGGGACCTGGAGAGGGCTCAAGAATTTCTTTCGATTTTTTAGCCCCAGACTGAGTAGATGCTGCAATCATGCTGTAATCAAAGAATGAGTGCGCACACACACACCAGGCTGCAAACCGATTCATCACTCTGGATTTCTGCAGAGACCAGGGAGGGCAGAGATGCCACGGGGAGAGGAGGAAGACCTCTTGGCTTTGGGTCCTGTGACTCTTTCCAATTCTTAAAGAACCAAAAACGGAGACAACTTTGAAAAGTCACCCTCAAGGTGCCAGGTTTGACAAAGGGACGCGCTGTTTTGAAGCTTCCAGAATTTTCCCCTTCCAGGAAGCAGGAAGCAGCATGTGGCCCAGATGTAGACCCTAAGGCCCCAAAACTCTGAGTAACTCACCCAAAAGGTCACAGCTTGGGGTGGAGACACCAGGATTCGATGCTCTTCCGGCTGAGGCCAGTAGCTCTCTGACTTCAGCCAGTGTGCTCCAAGCCTGGGACTCTAAGGTGAGGTTGCAGGAGACAGCCCCAGCCCCAGATGTCAAGGTCATTGTCACACACAAATTCCTGCCCCTGATGTCATGATGACTTTACCATACTTTCCTCCTCTGGTGGTTCTGGTCCCCAGCCCTTGCCCTCTCTCCCAGTCGCACTGTGGAAGGATCCATGGTTTACATGCCCATTATCCACTTCTATTGTAGACAACGGTGCCTGGAAAGATGGCTTATGGTCAAGTGCTTGCCTTGAGGACCCGAGTTCCATCCCCAGAACCTATAAGAAAGCCTGGCATGGCGGTTTATGCTTGTAACCCAAGCACTGGAGAGGCAGAGGCAGGGGGATTCCTGGGGACCAGCTGGCCTAGCCCAGTCTGTGAGCGCCAGACTAGGGAGGCCTGTCTTTAAAAGGGTCGAAGGCTCCTGAGGAGGACACCTCTGTTTGACCTCTGACCTCCACATGCACACGCAGACATGCACATGTGTCACACACGTGCACAGACATCACAACAACAGTGACATATAGTCACACACAAATAATCTAAAATGATAAAATAGACAATGCATTGTCCACACCACCCAATACTTCAGACCTAACTCCGCATACACTTGGCTATTATCATTTTTTGGCACAGGATCTTGACATAAAGCCCTGGCTGGCTTGGTACTCCCTGTGTAGCCCAGGCTAGCCTTGAGTTTGTGTCAATTCTCCTGCCTTAGCTTCCCAAATGCTGATATTACAGGTGTGGGTCACCACATCCAGTTTGACTTCATGTGTATTTTAATCTGAAAAAGAAAAGAATAGGAAAGAAAAGAAAAGAGAAGCCTATAAAGCAATACTGGACTCTAGAGAATGCCACAACACAGGCAGGCTGGGGGTCCTGGTTTCAACTACTCACTGAAAAGCACACCCAAAATTATAGTTATTGATGGACAGAAGGGAGGACATGGAGGGTCAGATAGGTGATGAACCAGTCAGGCAACATTTCAGTCACAAATGAATGATAGGTACCTGGTGCTCATATACTGATCTTCATAAATCTTAATTAGATACATACATTTGTTTGTTTGTTTGTTTGTTTGTTTGTTTATTGGGGTGTGCCATGACACACACATGGAGGTTACAGAACAATTTGAAGGTGAGATAAGGTCCTGGGTTTGAACTCAGGTCATCAGGCTTGGCAGCAAGCTTACAGGCCCTCCGGGGCAGCTCTTGAAACTTTCTGCAGGGTTACAAATTTTCACTGAAAATGTTCCAAAATGGAGAATGCAGATCCTTTCTACGGATTTAAAAGCCACATGTCCACTCAGCAGACATCCCAGTCTGGCAGCTTCCTCCACGCCAGTGTCTCCCATCTTCTAGGACAACTCCACTAGGATGCAGCCCGAGCATGCGCACTTCCATGATGACAATGAGAACTACAAGTCGCTTAGAGCTTGCTGAATGTCACCTGCTGTCCTAAATGCTTAACCAGCACGTTGACTTGGAAAACACCTCCATAGTCTACAGGCCTGTGGGTGTATCCTCTGCAGGGTGGTGGTGGTGTTAGCTCCATTTTACAGATAATAAAGGTGAGGCTTGGAGAGAGCAACTAGGTAGCTTATCCAATTTTACTCAGAATCTCAGAGTGGGTGGCACACCTGTGCTCACATATCTCAGGAGACTCAGGGGACTCTGGGTGAGTGGATGGTGCACCTGCCTTATGGGACTCTGGGGTCCTTAATTCGAAGCATCTCTTAGGTTTCCTCATCTAAACACTTGAGACCTTCAGGTTTCCTCATCTAAATACTTGGGCTTTCCTTTTCCTGGCTGCATTGTTTTCCACTTCCCACACTTTCTCAGCTCAGACCCCTGGAAACAAGCCCACTCTGGACCCCCTCCACAGAAACCCACTCTGAGGGGAGGTGAGTGACAACCTCACAGGCTTCTGAGGGTCAGTACAGCACCACTGGTTGAACCCTTGGAGAAAAGGGTGGGGGACGGGGGTGGGGGAGCTTGTTCAGGTCAAACAGGTTCATTGTTTTCAGGATTTCCTCTGAGTGAACTATGGATTTGAGCTGGATTCATGGGGTTATCACACCTCTAGGGTTCTCAGTGAGGGTGGACTGGAAAACAACGGCCACTAAAATCTTACAAGAAAGAGACCAGGAGATAGAGAGGATGCTGGGTAAAGAAGCCACTTGAATCTTATTAGCCTCAAAGGCTATTGTTACATTTCCCCCCAAAGACCTAGAAAGGGAAGATGCTGAAGGTGGGGAGGGGGATGCAGGGAAGAATGTGTCTAAGTGTGTGTGTGTGTGTGTTTGCATACCTCTGTGCATGTGTGTACGTGTGTGCACACAAATGTTCTCATGTGTGTGAATTGCCTAAGTGTTTGTGTTTGCATACGTGTGTGCATGTGCCTGTGAGTGTACATGTATGCATGTGTGTGTAAATGTTCTCATAAGTGTGTGAGAGTGTGCATGTGTGTGTGAATGTTCTCATGAGTATGTGTACATGAGTGTGCACGCGTAGGTGCACATAAGCATCTAGATTTGGACTCCCAGCATCTAGGGAGAGTAAACACTGAAGACATACAGTCTACAAAGCGTGTGTAGATTATCAGGACCCTGTAATAAGGAGGACTCCTGGCCCTAAGTTCTGGGCTCAGGGAGAAACTCAGGGCTCAGTGGCGTCCAGGCGGGCAGCCTCCTTCCCGGTGCCCGCTGTGTCATTGACAGAGAAAGCAGCCCAGCTGGGTCTTTTCTGAGTCAACACATTTGAAACTGAGGGCTGTAAACCTTCCAGTGAAACCTGCCGAGTGAGCCGCCTTCCTCGGGAGCCAGGTTTGGGGGACGTTTAGGCAAGTCCTCAGCCCACCTCATGAAGGATGATGATTGGGCAGAGCTGGAAAGGGCCGGTCAGGTTTGGGGGTGGGGGGTGGGGGGTGTGCACGTGTGTGCTGTGAGTGTGTGGGCGCGTGTTGTGTGTATGTGTGTTGAAATTACAAACTTCCCCAGGCTAACGTGATACGCAGGGCAGGCCTGCCCGCCGCCGCCGTGGGTGGTCTTCCTTGGGCCCTCTGGGGGGGATCGGATGGAGCAGGACATGAGTTTAGCAACATTTCCAATGGGGTAATGACAGCAGTAATGATGGCTGTCCCGCTTGGGAAGAGGAAATCAAAAAAGCCTACACAGCGACAAAAATAAACAAGCGTGTAACGTTGGCCCAGGAGGCTGGCCTATTCTGAACTTGGAGGACATCAAAGCAGGGCTGGTTATCGGGCGTCCCAGGCTCCAGGCTCCACTGCGTCCTGCCCCTCACTTTTATCAGTCTTATGGATGTGCCCAGAAACTCACAGCAGCACAGCTGTGGCTGCCCTGCAGGGTCCTGTTTCTGGAGATGCTCAGGCTGCAGCAGATAGGGAAGGACCTGCAGTGTCTCAGAGACAATGGAACCACCTACATAGAGATTCCACATTCTGAACCACAGAAAGCAGGCGGAGGATGGAGCCTCACAGCTGGGGAGGGACATGCAGCTTGTCCTGATATGTGCTGCGTGGCCCTGAGCCAAGGGCCTCCCCTCCTGTTCAGATCTGGTGAATTACACCCACCATTCAGGCAGTCCATGTGTGCCCAACTTCCACCATGACCAGACATGGCATGGGGTTCCAGGAATAAGGTGAAGAAATCTGTCTCCCCGCCCCCCAGAGAGATGGCTCAGAAGTTAGAACACATACTGCTCTACCATAGGAGCCGAGTTGGATTCCCAGCACCTACATCAGGTGGCTCACAATTGCCTGTCATTCCAGCTTCAGAGGGTCCAGTGCCTCTGACCTCCACACATACCACACACATCAGGCACATACAACATAGACACAAACATCTACACAATTAAAAATAAATCTCATTAAATACTGAAGAAATCAGATTAAAAAAAATTCCTCCTGGTCCTTAGCCATCAGGAAAGTGTAGATTAAAACTTTGTTGATATTCCATCTTCCCCAAGTCAGAATGGTGATTAATAAGAAAGCAAATGTTGATGGAGATGTGAGGATGTAGGACCCTTGTCCTCTGCTGGAGGGAATGGGAATGTGTCCAGCCTGGAAACAGGGTCAGCCTAGATGCCCATCGTCAGATGAACGGATGAAGAAAATGCGGTACAGGCACACAAAGGAGTCTTGCTCAGGCACAAAGAAGGAAATGATGTCATCTGCAGGGAAATGGACATCCCTGGGAATCCTCATGTTAAGCAGAGTGAGCCAGACTCAGGAAGAAGATGCAATGGATTTTCTCTCACACAAAATCTACATCTGAATATACATGACCTGGGATTAAGAGGACTGTGTGAGGAAAGAAGAGAGATGAAGGTAAGGGAGGAGGGAACAAGAGAGGGAAAGAGAGGCCACTGCCTGGCTCTGGAGAGACAGCTCAGTGGTTAAGAACACCTGCTGCTGTTGCAGAGGACCCAGGTTCAGTTCCCAGCATCCACATGGTGGTTCACAGCTACCTGTAAGCGGCAGAGGATCTGATGCCCTCTTCTGGTTTCCTTGGGCACTGCATCCAGGTCATGCATATCCAAACAAGCAGACAATCATTCTTAAAAGAGAGGCAGATGCCACTTGATTTCTCTCGTACAGTATATGTTTGTATATGATAGATATCTAGATAGACAGACAGACAGATGACATTTTGGGGGTGAGGAGGACTTGGGGAAAGAAGGAAAGAATAAGGGGGGGGGCGAACAGGACAAGTGTCCAAGTATAAAATGTCATAATAAACAACTCTTCTGTATACTAGCAAAATTAACAAGAAATTAAACAGACCAGGAAGAGGTGGGGTGTGTGTCCCTGTGGTGATGGACTGTGACTGTTGACAGTGACCGTGGTAGACACAGAAGCCCACATATCATAAGCAGTAAGAAGCAAAATAAAGACACTGGGGGCGTTTGTGTGCTCTCTCAACGTTAATAACTTACTGTAACGTAGAACTCTGGGTTGGGGCCACCAGGAAAAGTGGCAGGACGCATCACATCCCTCCCAGTTCCTTCTTACAGCCGTAGACACAAGCTGAAAGGAAAAGAAGCCAACCGGACTCCGCCCTACTAGACTCAGGTCTTGGCAGGAATGTCCACACTGGAGTCTAAAGGAGTAGTGCTGGGGGCAAAGGTCAGTGTAGAGGAGGCCACTGTGTTCGTTTCCAGGGACGCTGTGAGCCCACCCAACCCCGGGCAGCCATCTGAAGCCCAGTGGGGCCGACTGTGGCCCCTCGGGTGCTCTAGAGACCCCCTTCAGCCTCCTGGTATCCCAGGTGTCCCTACCACTCCATGTTCAACCTCCACTACCACACAACTTTTTCCTGTTTCTCTGCTCTCTCCACTCCTCTCGTAGGACACCGGTCAGTGTCCTTAATTTTGGATGGTTTTATCAAGACTCCTAAACCAGGCAGAGGGTGGTGGCCCACATCTTTAGTCCCAGCACTTGGGACACAGAGGCAGGAAGATCTCTGTGAGCCTAGGCCAACTATGACAACATAGTGAGACCCTGTCTTAATAATAATAATAATAATAATAATAATAATAATAATAATAATGTAATTAATAAACCATCTCTGCAAGAACCCTTTTCCTAATAAGCACATCCCCAGGTCACAAGGTTGGATGTGGGCATGTCTGTGTCATGAGGGCATTTCCAGAGAGGCTTAGCTGAGTGAGCAAGACCCTAACTGTGGGCAGCACCACTCCCTGGGCTGGGTCCTAGACCAAATGAAAAGGAGAAGGTGAGCTGAGCACCAGCATCCATCTCTCTGCTTCCTGATGGTGGACGCCGTGTGACCAGCAGCCTCATTACCCTGCCACCCTGCCTCCCCCGCCATGATGGACTGCACCCTTGATCTGAGAGCCGGTTAAACCCTTCCTTCCTTAAATGCTTTCGTCAGGCTTAACTAACACAGGTGCCATTAGCCCACCTCATGGATGAGGAAACTGAGGCTACGCAGAAACCCATCAAGAGACTTATCCAAGATTACACAGCCAGGAAGTGGTAAGGCTGGAATCCCAACACACCCCAAGGTCCCAGAGTGCAGACTCAGCCCATGAAAGCCAGAATCCCATGGTTACCAGACACATGCAGGAGCACTTGGGTGTCCGGTTATGATGGCAGAAGTGAGCTTCCCACACCCCTCTCTCCACACACTGGTGCCCTTCTCAGGACTCTCTGACCTGAGACACAGTCACCAAGATCCGACTATGGCATTGGTCTCTGAGCTTTGAGCTTGCTAGCTGACCTGCTGGAACTTCTCTGTGTCCAGGCTCAGCTGTGTGGGTCGGCCAGTCTTCAAGCTGGCACACATAGATGTCTCTGGTACACCTGTCCCAAGGCAGATTGGCTCTGTAGATTTGGAGCTCCCAGTGAACCCAGTGCAGCTAGCAGGTGGGGCCTCATGTCCAAGAGGCAAAGTGTTGGGACTCAGCTTTCCACCCTGACTGCTTTCAAGATCCCCTGAGTTGACACAGAAAGAAATGAAAACACAAGATAATCCATTGCCACCCAGACGTGGAGTCTGAATGACCAATGGGGCCCAGACATCAGCCCGTGAGGAACAATCCCCGCCATCCAGTGCCACTTTCACACGCCCTGTGCCTTGGGTTTGCACATGTGAACTAGGGACAGCTGTCAGGAATGGGCAGGGCAGCTGGGAAGATGGATGATATTCTTCAACACACCTGAACACAATGGGCCTGTCAGCGGTACCTGCTCTATGACTAGATAGTAACACATCACTGTCCTCGTCTCCTCCTTCTTCTCCTCCTCCTCTTCCTCCTCCTCCTCCTCCTCTTCCTCCTTCTTTTTCTGTTTTTCAAGACAGGGGTTCTCTGTATAGCCTTGGCTGTCCTGGAACTCACTCTGTAGACCAGGCTGGCCTCAAACTCAGAGATCCACCTGCCTCTGCCTCCTCCCGAGTGCTGGGATTAAAGGCATGTGCCACCGCCGCCGCCGCCACCGCCGCCACCCAGTTGATCACTGTATTCTTAAAGAATAGATTCAGCGGAGAGAGACAGAGATGGGAACACCTTAAGCAAAAGCTAAGGCAGCAAAGCAAAGAGAGATTGGAGCAGGCTGACCAGTGGGTCCTGCATTGTGAAATTTGATAAATATTTATGAGGTATCTGGCATATTCATGAGGTGATCCCCTCTCTCTCTCTCTCCTCTCTCCTCTCTCTCTCTCTCTCTCTCTCTCTCTCTCTCTCTCTCTCTCTCACACACACACACACACACACACACACATCATGGTGGATGATGGGATTTCCACTGTAGGACATTTCTTCCCACGATCCTCTAAGGAAGCCCACCGGGGTCAGAACCACAATGAAGGTCTTCTGAGGATGCAGCTGCCTTGTTAGCCCCTACGTTTGGTAAGTGGGAAAGTGCCGGGGCCTCTGTTCTGACACCATGGGAACTACCTTTCTGCAGCTTCAAGAACGGTTATTCATGAAGTGACTTTTTAACCATCTTAAGACACAGTCATTAGGATCCAGCTGGGGTGTCCTTGGCTTGCTTCCTAAGCAGGAGCCACAGCTGCTGAGATCTGTGGCGGTTCCTCTGTCCCCTCTCATCTACCTCCTTGCCTGCTGGTCCTGAGACCATGCACCGCCATGGGTGAGCCCCTGCACAGTGCCCTTCAGCAAATAAATGCTTGGAGGGCAGTTTCTGAGACCATTTGCTTGATGTTTGCCCACTGGGCTTCCTGCTGACATCAGGGACTGGAAGAGCCTTATGCTTTTTCACATTGGTTGGTTGGTTGATCGATGGATTGATTTCTGTGCACGTGGCACCCTTGTGAGAGGCATGGGGCAGCTAAAATGGAGTTGTTTCTCTCCTTCCACCACATGGGTTCTGGGGCTAGAACTCAGGTCCACAGGTTTGTCAGCAAGCACCGCTACCCACTGAGCCATCTCACTGGCCCAACTCAGTTCTTTTTGTTTCTTTTTAACAGACGATGGTTAGATGGTTTTAAATGACTTGTACATCTTGATTTGCGCTTCTGTGGGGCAGCTCCGCCATGTCCATAGGATAACTCACACCTTCTGCGGAGCTGAGACCCTTGCCCTCCTTGTCCTCTTTGATCTCCCAGCAGCCTGGGAAGCTGCCACATTCTCATCTACGTTGCCTGAGTGAACTGCTAGGAACTAGACAGACAGCACCCACTGCCGCAGCTTGCTGGGAACCAGGCAGCCAGGACCAGACCTCTGACTGGGTCAGCAGCGCCTTGTGGTCGTCGTCCTCGGAGCCATCTGCCTGGACTCCCCACCCAGGCTCCCTGCATTCCAGCCCAGGCTGCCAGGCTTTGAAGTGTGACAGCTCTGGAGTCCTCCAGGAGCCTGGACTCCAGGGGCCATCTGGCTCTGATCCCATAAGCCCCAGGGAGCTGGCAGCACAGCTGGGGAGGGGGGTAGCTTCCCCCACCGTCCACAGCCCTCTTCCTGCCCTCAGTCTTCCCTATATCCCCTCCTCTAGCCCTGATTTTTCTGAGACTCCACCCTGAAGCCCTCACTGACTTTCAGCGCCCCCCCCCCCCAAGGCCCTTTCTCTGCTGCCCAAGAAGGGCAGGGCCCAGGGAGGGGCTGCCATGCTGCTCTGGCCAGCTCTGTTCCCATTAGGGTGACTGTTGACAGGAACATGTCACATAGGAAGATGGATGCTGGCTTTGTCCCATAAGTCCTGAGACCTCAGAGCCAGAGGTGGCCCTGAAAGGCCTTTTCTCGGTAAATTACGACGTTTATTTAGCCCTTGAAAGGTTGTATATACAGCCTGCCTGTCCCCGATGAGGTGGCCACAGCCACTCCCTCCTGGACAGCCTGGGATGCGGGTGGGGCGGTCCAGATGCGCTTTGCCCTCCAGGGAGGTGCTTCAGGCCAGCTTGCTTCCAATGCCCCACTTTGGGCATTTCCTCAAGGACCCAGAACGCCTTACTCTTGCTCCCTTAATTCAATTCAGGGTCAACAGCGCGCTACAGCTTTGCCACAGCACCAAGAGCCCCCAAAAGCAGAACCTCCGCAGCATCCCACACAGGTTCCCACACAGGTTCCTGGAAGGGCCTCAAAGGTGTTCTTCCACGAGTGCCCACCATGTACTAAGTCCTTCCACTGGGACTCAGCAGCCTCACTTTCAAGACAGGAAGCTGAAACTGGGAGAGGTAGAGGGGCCTCCTGGGAATGGTGGCATCTGAACCTGAGGGGACTGCAATCTCTTGGGGACGGTGACTATACATACAACTTCTCTGGAGACCCTGCTGATCATCCCTCATGATTGTCACATGGACCCAGAAGCAGGGTGTGTTCTCCTGCAAGCCTAAGCTGACGATTTGGGCCCCTCCTCCTCTCCAGTGAGAGTGGGGAACGGTAGTTGCTGGGAACCAGGCTACCTGTCCCCTACTAAAGACCCAGAGCAAGCTTGGGGTCCAGCATCTCACCGTGTCTCTGAACCACAGGCAGAATTCAGCAAAGCCATGTGCAGAGTTGTCCCAGGTGTTGCACCCCCCCCCCCCCCCGACAACCGAAGCTGCCCATCCATGGTGGACAGACAGCATGTGGTCTGTTTGTTACATGGAGCAGGAGGAAGAAGGAGTGGATTGTCACCCAAATGAACCTGTAAAGGCTGTGGGAAGTGAGGGAAGCCAGATGCAGAAAAACCACATATTGAATAATTCCATTTACGTAAGATGTCCAGAGCAGGCAAATCCACAGGACACAGACAGTTTAGTGGTTTTCAGGGCTGAGCAGAGGATGAGAGGATGAGAAATGGTAGCTGTTGGGTCCCAGGCATCTTTTGGGTGCTGAAAAAGTTCTAGAAATAGAGGCCAAGGTTATGGACACTCAGGACTCGGAATGTCATTGTGCCATGCCCTTAAAGATGGTCATTCTGACGGTGTGCTTATATTTCTCACCAGTTAAAAAATTATTCACTACTAAGCTCCCGCCATCAGGAAGTAGACACCAGGGCCATGGTTCCCTGAACAAAGAGCTCTGGTTGCATTTCCTAGGCAATGCAAGGATGCAGGGTGCAGCTCTGACCACTGACAACCCCCTGTTGCCTGGTGTCCGGCTCTCCACATCCTCTATTACCAGGCTCTGGTCCTTTTGACTAATAGGCCCCCAACACTGGTTAACTCATGGCCACAAAAACAGAGCAGCCATTCCCCAGGGCCCAGAGCTCGTCTTAGGTCAAGCTGCTTGTGATCCACCCAGGGATTTGCAAGCCTTCTTCCAACCATCTCTGAAGGCCTCCTTCCCAGCCCCTGATCCCCACCAGGCCTCTCCAACCGGTGTAAGAGGAGGGGACAGAGATGAAGTCCAACCTCAAGCCCCAAGCACTGTAAAGGAAACTGTTGGACCCCTCGCTGCATGAACACCCATTTCTCATTAATGTAGTGAGCACTGCTTTGGGGTGTCAGGGCAAGATAAAGGTACTCAGACATGAGGTTAGTTGTTTCCAAACCAAACTGGTGAATGGAATTCCCTGTTCCTTCAACTGGCCAAAAAATAAATGGTTAAAAGTCATAATGCCCAGTGTTGGTGAAGTCACAGAGGAATGAGTGTTTTCAGGTTTTGCTCATAGACACACTACCAAATTTACAGCCTCTCTGAGGCATGATTTGGTGGTGTGTGCCAGGAGCTCCCAAAGGGTCCACTCCCTGTGATCTGAGGCTGCTCCAGCTAGGATTTATGGAGGGAAGCAGACAGGCAGGTCCACACAGATGTATGTGTAAGGGTCTATGCGGGAGACCATATTATTAAGGTCGATACAGTCTAAGTGTGTGGCCACGTGGGATACTCTACCTAGCGGACATGGAAATATATTCCCCCCCCCCCCCAGCCTCGTGCCACAGCTTGGCCCAGGGCAGAGTCTCCTGCCCTCTCTGAACTTTACCTTCTTTATTTCCACCACAGGATTGGATTTTCAGTTGAAACATATATTTTCAAACAATGGTTCTGAAAATGAAAATAGTTCATGAGAAAATACATGCCTGTAGCATAAGGCTTAGAGGCTGAAGCAGAAGGATTGCCCTGAGTTTGAGGCCAGTTCAAGCTATATAGTGAGTTCACAGATAGCCTGGAATATATTACAAGAGCATCTCAAAAAAAAAAAAACCAGAAAATCATTCTAAGGCAAAAATATTTACTTGTTAATTATTACTAGGAGGGTGTGACCTCTGTGCGATAACTGTGCAGTCAGTTCTCTCTGTCCCTTTAGGTGGGTCCCAGGGATCAAACTTGCCTTATCAGTCTTGCACAGTAAGTATTTTAACCACTGAACCATCTCACCACCACCCAAATCCTTCTTGATAATGAAGCTCTGGGTTGCTCTGTCCTTTCCTAAGCTTGACAGAGGCGGGAGTAGTTTACGCACTATGGAATCGGAGAGTGGTTTGCCTCCCATCCTCCGGAGAAGGATCAGCCCAGGGCTCTAAGTTCAATGTCTCCCTGACCTGGCTGGCTGCAGCCCTGCCAGGACCACCTTGTGTAACTCTAACATTGGCTTACTGTCCATCTCTAGGCAGCATGACCCTCGCACTTTCTCTGTGCCTCAGTTTCTCCAAGTGTGCAGTGAGGCACTTCCTGATCAGCATTCCTGAGACCCTATTACCCCAGGTCCGTCAAAACTGTCAAGGCTTTTGCCATTCCTGCTTGCTTAACTTCATACTTTAAAAAAACTATTAGATTTATTTGTTTTATTTTATGTGTGAGTGTTTGGTCTGCTTGTATGTGTGTGTACCACATGCATGCCTGGTGCCCAGGGAGGTCAGAAGAGGGCACCCATCAGAAGCCCTGGAACTGGAGTCAGGGATGGCTGTGAACCATGTGGATACTGGAAATCAAACCCTGGTCCTCTGCAAAAACAAGGGCTTTCTTAATCACTGAACTGTCTCATTTTCTTGGTTAAATCAGCTCACTTTGATTTTAAATCAATATTTAAAAACCTTTCTATGGTCTTGCAAGTAAGAAAGAATTAAACAACAGCATAACTATGTATTCAATGAAAATGAAAACAAAACAGTTATTGGGTTTTTTATTTGTTAGTCTAGTTTTTGTTGTTGTTATTGATGCTGTTTGGTTGTTTTGTTTTGTTTTGTTTTGTTTTTGAGACAAAGTGTAGTGTAGCCAAAGCTGACCTTAACTTCACTGTGTAGCTGAGGCTGACCAGGACATTTGGTCCTCCTGCCTCCACCTGGGATTAGCGGAGACCACCACCAGACCCAGGGCTTTGTGAATACCCAGATGAGCGGCGGCTCTATAAACTGAGCCCAACGCCCACTCCAGTGTTACTGAATTCTAATGACAGGGCCGCCTGGTGGCCTTGGCCTCCAGAGACACAGAGGGGCTGAGACACAGTCACTCTGAAAGGGCATTTGTCTTTCATTTAAGAAGGGTAGAAGAGAAGCCACCAGGCCACGGGGAAGTCATGGGCAGTTCCCCACAGAGTCCAGTGCAGAGCGCTTTCCTTGCGCCCCCTGAGTCCCCAGCTTCCTGGGCTGAGGCTGCCATGGTTTTCATTAGTCCACAGAACAAAGGAGGGTGCGAAGCTGTTTGTTATTTCACGTCAGCAGAATTAGCGGCGGCTTTACGCTTGGTGCTCAGTAGTGTTCCCCACTCCAGAAACCTGGCCTCCGCCAAGCCATGCAAATTGCTCTCAAATCTCTTATTAGGAGAGGCTCTTAACTGTTGAAAGATCACAGGCCACCAAGGGGCCAGAGAAACCACAGAGGCTCGGAGAGCAGGGCAGAGTCCGGGCACAGCGCTGGCTTCCCAGGGTACCTGGGGCTGAAAGTGTAACTTCCCAGGGACACTAGGCCTGAGCTCCACCCACAGCCCCACCCTGCACGTGGTGAACGCCAAGCACACGGTATGGATTCCTAAATAAACGGCCCAGAAAGGTTATGCAGCTCTGTAAGCAAACACCCTCCTTTCTCCATTTAGAAATGTCGAGCAGGGGTTGGGGACAGAGCGCTTGCCTAGCGTGTGTGGTACCCTGGGAAAGCGTCCATACAGCAAGAATGAATGCATAAAACGTAGATAAATAAAGCCCACTAAAAGCTCCTGCACTGGGCATTGTGGGTACATGAGCCCAGCGGACAAAACTGCAACCTCACAGAGCATGCTCTTAAGGGTGCAACTGTATCGGGTGCGGCTGTGTGAGGTGCAGGGCAGCAGCAGCAGCAGCAGCAAGCATCCTCAGGATGAAACGGGTGGATGCTGTCAGCAGCCTGGCGAGGACTCCGGTGTTGTAGCTATGAGAGATGTCACCAGGGCAAATTATGTCAGAGGATTTCCCTGTGTTATTTCTCAAAGCTGCATGCAGATTGATAATGATCTCATAATCATCTTAGAAAAGCAAAACTATATTTTGCAGAAGCCAAAGTAAGAATATATAGTAGTAATAATAACTCCATCTTGCTGAGAGGCAGGGAGCCTAATGGTCAGTGCTGAGTCACACACCACCCGGGTTCACCACACAGCTCTACAGGGGACCAACCACCAGTGAGTGAAGCTACCACTAGAGCCTCGGCATTGTGTCTGAAGCTTGACGATGTCACACTTCTGCTACTTAACTCTTTGTTTGTTGTTCTTACAACTGCGGAAAGTTCTAGAAGACTGTGGGCTGGGCCTCCAGCAGTAAGTCACTTCATCCTCTTGGTTGCCCTTCCAAGGGGACACAGAAGGAGTCTGAGGGACATAGAGGGTGTCAAGGTCTCCTACAGACCACCCTCCCTGAGCAGTGAGGCAGGTGTGGAGCCACGGTCGGACCCTGGCTCTTGAGTCCACCCCCACTGAGGCAAAACAGAGGCATCTGTCCTTCTGCCATTCTGAGACTACAAGGTCCCTTGTATAGCTTCCTGCCACTCTGGGAGAAGCCTTTGCGCTTTCCAGGATCAGAGGTGTAGAACTCCACTCCTCCCTACACCTGCTCAGCCTCTCCTTGCCTCAAGCCTCAAGCTTTGTCCTAGCAAGGGCTGACTTGGCATTTCCAGATTATTCCTTCTCATCCCTGAGAACACAGATCCCAGTCCATAGGGAAGAGAGGGGCCGTCAGTACAGAGCCTGAGTGCAGAGGGAAGGACAGTCACACAGTTAGGTGACTATGGTGTGAGCCAGCTGGTGGTAGTGGAGACTTGGGGCTCAGGAAGGAAAAAGGCTCCAAAAAATGACATAATGATCTGCAGCTCTGGCCACCCCACCCAAGAAACCATTTCTACCCTGCACCATACTCTCTGCTGGCTCCTGCAGAGCACAGGAGCCCCATAAGCTGAAGACAGGGTTCTGGGGCTTTCTAGCTATATGTTTTGGCACAGGTCACCTGGGCCTCACTAGCTCCATCTGTAAAATGGGCACAAAATAATGTTTGGCCACAGGGAAATACTCAAAACTGTGACACTCCAACACAGCTCCATTCACCAGCTGCTGCATGCTGCTGAAGTTGTGAGTTATAGGAAAGGCACGGAGCGGGCTAATCTTGGTCACAAGGAGTTTTGGACAGTAAAGTCTCAGTGTTGGGGAGGGTCATAGACGGTCCCTTCTGCCATGACCACTGAGGGTGGTAGAGCAGAGGAGTCACCTTGGACAGACACCCCCTCCCTGGGAGGTCCATCGTATTTTCCCAAGGGTCAAATGCTGACTACTCTGTGTCCCCTGCCCAGAACATTCTGGTCACCTGCTGTGCTGCTAGGTCAAGACAAGCCCAGGTCAGACAGGCACCTTTCGAGGGGAGGAACCACAGCCTTAGCGAGCAGGCTGAAGCAGGCTGTGAAGAGGTGAGGCCTTAAGCTCCAGGCTGTGTCTCCACACTCTCCTGGCCACATCTGGGAGCTGGGTGTGTGTGTGTGGGGGGGGGGGCAGGAAAGCTGCCACGGTCTTCAGACTTCCCAGAGCATAGGCCACAGGCAGACCCTCGACTGTGAAAGTTGTCCACAGAGTCGGGATGACAAGGATGAGCGGGCCCAGCAGGGTCGGGGCCCTGCACAGGCAGCTGAAGCAGAGCAGGCTCCCGGGGAGGTGAGACGCCAAATGGTGCTGGGGTGGAGATCACAGAGTTCCATCTTCCTTGAAGCACTCTCCCACCCTTTCTTCTCCTCAATACTATCTGGAAAGCAGGGCTCCCTTGACCCCACCCCCACCCAGCCCTTCTAGCCCTGCTCATCTAGCCCTGCTGGCCTCTCCTCAGTTTCCCAACCCACCCCCACCCCCACAGCTATCTCCCCCACCTCCCTCTCTCAGAGACCCGTCGCCTCCTTCTCTCTCCCAGTCTCCTCGGGTCCCAGGCAGGCTGCAGCCCCAGCCCTCCAGGCTTTGATGCCCTGAGGTGTAAGATTGCTGCCATCCACTGCAGAATGGAAACCAGGCTCCTGCGCATTGATTGATTGCAGTGGCTCTGGCCTTCTAAAGCAAGGAAGGAGGGTGGGGTGACAGGCGTGCTGCCCACCCTGGCGCTGTCCCTTCTGCCTGGCAAGGACCTTCACGTAAAACACAGAAGGAATGCTAGCCTGAGAGTAAGATGAGGAGCCAGGACCCCACTTTGAGCCGGGGACTTTTCCCTGTGTTGGAATTGCAGTTGGAGCTGATGTCCTTAGTGTTCTGCTCAAAGTGTGAGCAGTTAGTTAGAGGTGTCTGTTATCAGGCTATCAAAAGCAGGCTAAGATGCCCTGCCAGGTGACAGGTGATCCTCCAGTGGTCCTGAAATACACCTGGCCCCTAGAGGGCGCTCCGGAGTCCCCCGCCATCCCACCACTTTCAGCTGAACTGCTCCCAGGTATTTGAGACACTGCCAACTGGGGCTTAACCTACAGCCTCAGTGTCTTAACAGGAAGGGATCATGCTGGGTCTCCCTGAGTCAGAAAAGTGAACCCTTCGCCTTATCGGTGTTGGGAGAGAGTTACAGGTTCCCAGGTGGGGATTTTGCAGGGTGATCGGCCATTACTGGGAAGGGAGCTTGGGTAACATTTTCCTAGGAAATCTGTCAGGATGGGTCTGTGGGGCCTGTGCTTCCTGCTGGGTGTGGCTGTCATTCGACAAGAATCATAAAGAGATGAGCAAAAGTGTCACCTTTGTTTTTGAAGCACCTTGTATTCCAAGGACATTAAAGAATGAAATGGGACAGTGGACTGGCCAGATGGCTCAGCAGATACGGGTACTTGCTGCCAAGCCTGACAACCCGAGTCTGGTCCTAGAACCCATGGTGGAAAGAGAAAAGTGACCTCCACAAACTGTCTTCTGACTTCCACACCAGAGCCATGACACATGTGCATGGGCACCCCCCCACACACACACACACATGTAATTTTAAAAATATTTTTGAAGAATGAAAGAAGCCATTGTAACTCTTCTCCTATGTGGCAGCCTCCTCTACAGTGTGGGTGCGCCCTCCACTTTGTGTTGAAGGTCCAAAGAGCGGTTCTCAGCTGACCCTATTGTCAGCCAGAAGATTCTGATGTGTAGGAGAGGAACCTGGGGACAGGCGCTCACTATGGGGACACACTAGCAATCTCCCTGAACTTGCAGAAAGAGAAAACGTGGCTTGGAAAAGTGGCCAGCATTGGAGTGATGGGCTCCAACCTTCCCAGCCTTGGTGAAGACCCCAGACCCTAGCTCCACGCTGGCCCCCCCCAAGCATAGAAACATCTCCAGGGAACCACACGTACCCAGCAAGTTCACGGATGTGATGAAGGAGCAGGGCTTTGGATCCCAAACGACTTTCCTGTTTTGAGCACTCACATCTGAGATCTTGCAAATAAAATTCAAAATGTAAATATGGAGGTATCCATTAGGAACCGGCTTGGGTTTGAGGACAACTGGGGTCACTTACTTTCCCTGCTCCAAGGTGGGAAGACATCACCTCACACACAGAGTCCTCGGCCCCCGCTTGTCACCCGCGTCCCTGCCTCAGCCACGCTGCACTGTGTCTTCAGAACAAGCGAGAAAACACGGGTCACTTGCCTTCCATTAATTATGCCACATTAGCAGTTTCAATAGCTACCTAGAATCCTTTCTGCCTTTGTTTTAGACACAGACACAGAGGAGGAGCAGGGTGTGCTTTTGACCACGGTCAAGAGCAATTTTCCCTGCACACGGACAAAGCTTGAGACACGCAGGCGGCCAGATCCTTAATATCAGGTTTAAAATATTCTTCCAGTGAGCTTGCTGCTTGAGACATTCTAAACACGCTTTATTTAATAATGTCCCATTTGACTCATGCGATTTAAATATTTGCTCCCATCAGCAATCATTTGATCCCTGCTTCGTTTCCAGCTGAGGACTAATTTCTCTGGGTTATTTTTCTTTGGAGCTGGGTGAGTCCCGAGGCAGGGCGGCTCTGGGCAATGTGGAAAGGGAACCCGGCTGGCCGGCCATGAGCAACAGCTTCCCGAGGGTTTTATGATGTTTATGTGGCAGTTCTCACATCTACCGACTGAAGACAGAAGATATCATTTAAAAGACTACTATGGCCAGATAACCAGAGTGAGATTTTTAAAAACAGAATATCAAAATGTGAAGAAATTCGCAATAAAGAGGTGATTTTGGCGGGGAATACACCCTGCTGTCAATCCACCATTGGGATATTTTTGTGACAACTTTCCAAACGTCTGTGGACGTCCATTGTTACCAGTTAAGGTTCTAAGAAGGAAAGAGGAATGAGGTTTTATTTTAAATTTCAGTCCACTATGTTACTATGTTAAAAAAAAATAATGAAAGAAAGGAAAAAAGAAAAGAAAACTCACTTTGATTTGCCAACTTTGGGGACAGTTCACTAGTTTTGTTTTAGATTTTTTTTTTTGGGGGGGTTACTGGTGTTAAATTCGCTGCATGTTAACTTAACTAATGCAGTATTAAAAAACAAACTTTGCATTTTATCTCTTCATGCTGCCTTCACAAATAGCAGGCTTCCCCTTTGAGGGGTCATAAAGCCATCCTTAACCCCACAGACTCCGGACAAACTGACAACCCTCCCTGGTCCAGCGCCGGGTGAGCCGCCTGGGCGATGAGGGAGAGTGGGTGGGGGGGGACTCTGACCTTATCTCAGCAACTTCTGCACAGGGGCTCTGCTCCCACAGGGAGGGGTGTTCTGGTAAAAGCAGCAGCTACGACTGGAGGGTGCCACCCCACCGCCTGAGCCCATGTCCTGACCTGACGTGTTTACCGTGAGGTGATTTACGGCGCCCAGGTGTTGGCTTGGGAAACATCTCTGCCTGCAATCGGACAGACCTTAACAGTCGGTGAGTCCAAAAGACATTTAAAAATAAAATGTGCTGGTCCAAAGCAGGTTCCTCCCCTGTGACTTTAGTACCGGGGGACTAAACAGCCACTTTGGCCCAGCATGGCTGCACTGGCCCCACAGGGGAAATCTCTTAAGCCATTCCAGGCTGGTATCACCCCTTAATTTCCAATCATCACCTTCTTTGTAGCTTCACGGAACAGAATGGCATCCTTGACTTCCCAGGACTTCCCACCCAGCCCTGCCAAGCAGTTTGAATAAGGCTCTGGGGAAAGTGGACTTGCTCCCCAGCTCCCCAGGGGAGCCTGGTTGGCATTCTGCTTTCAGGATCCCCTCTGGAGAACTGAGTCCTGTCTCCTTTGCTGGCTTTGCCGGCAGGTGACTGTGAGATTATTTAGCATAGTTTCCTGACTTTGGCCATGACAGCCCAAGCAAGCCTCAAAAACAGACTCTGGGATTTAAATGTGGCCTTTTTAGTTTGGTTCCAAAAACATATTTAAATTTTTGTTTTGTCATTCTGAACTCACCAACGTTTAAAGGAATTTGGATATTTCTTGTATATCTCTTTTTGCACTGTCCTGTCTTTCCTTCAGATATCACTGACACTTGGGAACGACTCGTGGATGTGTGGATGCCCACAGGGGTGGAGGATGAGTCTTTGCTTCTGTTTTCATTTTTTAGAAATAACTTTCCTACAGATCTCAGTGGTGTTCGGCTGATGTGAGGAGCTCATTTAGTCTTAGCTGGGTTCTTTCCCTTTTTTTCTACCCTTAATGAAATGAAAGAGCTACCTTTTGCCTCCCCCCACACCCGAAAGATCCGCAGACAGAAAGCATGTGGTTGATTGCAGTGAGTTAGAGTGCAGGGGCCATTCGATGCGGCCGTGGCAAATGGCATAATTTAAGTCTTTTAAGCCAAAGATTTGAATGCTAACAAATTTCCTTTAAAAAAGGATTTTAGCCTCTCCCTGCATGTGTTCCTGTCTCTCTGGGCTCTAAATATACATCCCTCCCCAACATTTAAAAAAAAAATTGATTTGCGTCGTAGGCACGGGAACTGGCGTGATTGTTGAAAATTGCTAGCCCTGGGGCAAGTGGGGGATATCCAGCAATAAAACAAAAACTTGTATTCACAAACGTCGGCTGGCAGCAGCCAGTTCGGGACGTGGCTGCCCGGCTCTGCTGTGCTCCACCTCCTGTAGCGGCTGCTGCTACGTGGTGGAAACTCTTTTAAGGAAAGACCATCTCTTTACGGCGCCCACACACCTGCACGTCTGCCTTAATGCAGAGAGGACGCCCAGGCGGATGGCAATAGGTGATCACAGACCGATGAAAAATACGTGTGGCCGCCGCTTGTTTTAAATGACCGCGGAGAGGATCAGCATGATGCTGCGCGGCCTGAAAACAAGCCCAAGGCACTCTGCCGGCTCCATTTAGTTAACCTCTGCTGGAGCTGCCCAGCCCCAGCCAAGCAGGTGACTATGGAAAGATTTTTTTTTTTAATTGTAAATTACAAGGATTTAAAAAAAAAAAAAAACTGAATGCCATGCTAGCACATTGGAGGTGAGCGGAGAGATTCGGGACCTGGTAAACGGCTAAACAGATTTAGTAGCCTTGCTTAACATATAAACATCTGAAAACCGTTTCCTGTTTAAGAAAAAAAAAAAAAGTCTAGGTAGGCGACTTCAAGCATTTTTTTTTTTTGATTAACAAATGTGAATTGTACATCGTTGTGGGGGAAAAAAATGATCCACACTTGGTGGTCTTCCGAAGCTCCGTGTATGGGAGAGAGAGAAAAAAATACAAAAATAAACGTTACCTCTCTCTCTCAGGGTGGGCAATGCCATTTCTCCAGGCGTCGAGGGCTCTGGCTAATGTTAGGGCTGTCACTACAGGCAGAATCCCCAGGGCCTGCGAGCCTCATTCCTCAAATGCCTAGCGCTGGGCCCTATCTCCAGGCCTTGGACTCAGCTCTGCAGGCTGGTCAGCCCATCAAGTGGCCTGGTCCATGGCCCTTGTAGACCCTGGAGGTCCCCCAGCAAGACCTGCAACCGAGGGGAAAACAGAGAATATTAATTTGCTGCCTGAGCTAGAGGCCACAGCAAATTGGTGCTCAGCCCACGGGGACAAAGCGCCAGCTGCAATTTGTTCCTCGGAAAAGAGCTTAGGGGTTCTGGCACTTTCTGACAAGATACGTTTTATAGGATTTGTGCTAAAATTTGATATTAGATGTTAGGAACTGCAGTTTAACGTCTCCAATGATAACAACAGCAGCTGGGACCTTTAACAACTATGGGGGTCCTTTCTAGTCCAGAGTTCCACAATAAAAGCTATTTATGTCAAACACCTTATAAGGGAAAGATTTTGCCCTAAAGTCAATATAACATATAATACTTTTTATATTTGGATAAGGGGAAAACTCCATGATCAGGGATGTATATTGGTTTGGGTTTGGGCTATTAGACATGTGGGGATTGTAAATATTGAAAACATGCCTCCCCTGCTTTAGTGTGCAAATCCACCAAGCATCTCTCTTTCGATACCATTTATTCTTAGACAACAAAGGTTGCTTCGTTATTCATCTTTTATTTGTTTTTCCGAGTCCTGGTGGTGAGCAGACAGGAACTGGAGGGTTTGATTTGATTTCTACAATTTCCAAGTGCACCCCACATTAACCCCTGGTTGTTAGAAAGTGAAGGTTCTCTAATTTTCTAGTAACAATTTGGTTTGGCGGATGAAGGCGTGTTTTAGCTCCACAGAGGAAAGCCTGTCAGTATCTTATGGAAAAAAAAAAAAATTTGCCCAGTGAAGGAGCGGTGACCTGACGCTCGCTCCGGTGTTTCCAGCCTGCTTTTAGGGGTGCTCCTGCCTCCCCACACTTTCCCAGACACAGCACCCCAGAGTTTTCTGAGGAAATGGATGGCAATTCTTGCTCACAGCGGGAACCTGGAGCCAGCACATAAGGCCTGTCCAGCAGGGGCTGCTCAGAGCGGCCCAGCTCCCTCCTTATCTCTTCAACTCAGACAAAGAGCAGGACATCCTGGAGACAGAAGGGCACCCCAATTAGCAGAGTCCAGGGGTTCACGGGTGTCTCACGCCACACACAGCTCTGCTCCTTGGGTCTCTTTAGCTAGCGGGCAGCATGATCAGGAGTTACACAAATGCTCAGGGGTGGTGGCTCCCTCACTCACATGCTCTGGGCTCCTGGGGCTGGCTCCACTCCCCCACAATGACATGGAAGCCCCGTTTGCTGGGGAACTGGTGAAACTCACTTGGAGCCATCAACAGCGCCCTATTCTCAGCAATAAGCAGTCTCGGGCTCCTGCTCTGTGACCACAACTGAATTGGAAGGACAGACAGACAGACAGACTTTGAAAACTGACTCAGGCTTCTCCCCTTGTCTCCTGCTCCAGGCTGGACCAAAAGTGGTCTCTTTTTGCTTTAGAATACAGGAGAGGGGTACCAGACCATGCTTCTGTCTACAGTTTTACACCCTAGACACCAGTAGCATAGAGGAGACACCCCCCCCCCATGTCAGTGGTGGGGAAAAGCAGCAGGTGGAACTTGATGCTGGGGATGTGATTGCTGTTAGTGACAGCCTTGATTCTGGGAGGGACAGGAAGGTGGCAGAAGCCAGTTGCAAATGCTGGTAGCTTAGCACCTCTTCAGGTGACTAGAAAGCCATTAGGTGCAGGTACAAGTTGTCCCCCACCCTGCAGATCTTGGCATCAACATCACTGTCCATTCTTGTCACCAGGAAAGATGGAGGGAAACAAGGAGTTCCTAACAGCCCCGTGGGAGGCGAGCCTGTGGTGCACAGAGAAGCCCACTTAACACAACAGCCCTGCAGGGCAGGGTCTGCCGTGCTCTACACTTTGTAGCTAGGGAATCCGAGGCAAAGACCAGACTGCTGGATCCTGACAAAGGCTATAAGGCAGGAGGGGGGCGACTATGCCCCAGGATGTGGTGACAGGAGTTTGCTAGCTGTGGCCAAAGCCAGGACATTCTGCTACCCGGGCAAGTCACTGGGTCCTACTGAGTCTGGGATGCCCATCTGTGAGGTCTCAGTGGCAGTGGTCCCTGCTAATAGCTGTCATCAAAGGTGCATGAACAGGAGGTGAACAGCATGTGACTCACTGGAAGTGCTCAGCAGACACTAGCCACTATGACCTGGGTACCAGCCTGCTGCCTCCTAGCAGTCATGGCCTCAGGTCCTGCCTTAGGAATCAAGCTGGGAACTGTGGATGTGTTCTTAGACGCCCCCACTAGCCAAGCTGCCAGGCCAGTGCCATGGCATACCCTCGCATCAGGGCTCAGCCAGGCTAGCTGAATGTGACGGTGTCAGACGCCCTCAAGTGCCAGTTGAGGGTGGGCACCATACCCCATGCTCCAGCCTTTCCCGGGGGGAGCCTACCAACACCCCCACAGTCGGCCCCAAGCCTCACCGGGTCATCATGGAAACCAGATCTTGACACGGTGTCACAGAATGACACAGGGGACCTGAGGGGGTCTCGGCCACCCCACTCTAGCTGTCCGTTGGCTCCAGTCGTGTCTGTTTGGACACAGAACTCTTTTCCACCTTCTACAAAGCCCTCCTGCCCATGATCTTCCAGCATCACATGGAGGCTGAGCAGTGAGCCCCAGGAATAATAAACAGCCCACATCCTGTGGCCAGCTCCCAGGCAGGCCGAGGGCTCTCCTCACAGCCAGCCAGGGCTCTGACACTGAGGCCAGGAAGCAGCGGCAGGGGACTTGAGAACTGATGCCTGGAAGCCCCAGAACCAAACCGGGCGGGCAGTGCTCACCCGGTTGCTTGCTCTGTCTGGATCCCAGTTTCCCTAAACATCATAGGGTGAGAGCGAAGCCTGGGGGGGACATCTCCTGGTCTCAGAAAATGCATTACTATCTACCCAGACAATAAGAGGGAAACGGTGATGATGCAGAGATTGAGAACTGACTTTTGAAAACGGGACAACCACCCCACAAGGGAAAGGTCGGTGGGACGGTGGGGCCACGTCGGGGTGACCCACTGCCGCAGGAAACTTATTTTAAATCTGTGATTTTGTTCATTGTCCCTTTAACAGGCCACCCCGGGCAAGTTACTTCATGCTTCTGGGCCCATTTCCCTTTCCATCAATGGCGAGTCCTAGTTCATCCTCTACCTTCTTCCTTTCATTGCTGAATAAAATCCTCAGCCACCAGTGTGAGCAAGATTGCCCTTCTCAGCACCAGCTTGCTCTTACATTTAAAGCCCCCAAGCCTGTGTAACTAAAATAAGAGAAACACTTCATAAACGCCCTCAGAAAGAATGGGCCACCCCTTTCCCGTCTGGTACAACTTTCTCTGGTATCTATCTCTCTTCACCCCGTGTCCTCTCTCACTCTCCACCTTAGTCTTTCACTGAACCTGGAATTCAGCCATGGCCACCAAGCTGCAGCAACCCTCCTGTCTCCCCCCCCACACACACACAGTGATGGGGTTACAGGTGTTCATTTGACCACACCCATCCTCTTACACGAGTGTTAGGCACTTTCATCCGCTGAACTATCTTTACAGCCCCTCACGACACCTCTTAAGAAGCCCACACGAGACATAAAGGACCATCACCCAGACAATATACAAAGATCAAAGTGGGGTGGAAATGACCCTGAGGTCATTGCCATGAACTGAAGGAAACGTCACGGAACACATTCTGAGAAGTAGATTGTGTGTGAAGACTTTTCTCCCATCTGGTGGTTTCTTTGGGGGTCAGGCAGCTTTGTACGTGAGAGCAGTGAAGGACCAATTGTTTATGGAGAAGGTGGGAGACATATTTCAACTAATTAGGGATAGACTCTAAAAACAGAAACATCACACACACACACACACACACACACACACACACACACACACACACAC
>CABHPQ010150096.1:0-22114 GCA_902168405.1 Peromyscus aztecus
CCATGATGCACAGAGCAGTTAAACAACTTTCTGAAGGCTACACAGCGGTCAGGTGTCCAGCTGTAATTCGAATGCGATTGAAGAACCAGGCTCTGAAGCCCTAAACTCTACTGCCTCCCTGTGGTGATTTTTCCAGTTGCAAAGGAACATCCCTCCCTAGCTAAGAGCACACAGGTTCATGAGATCTTGCCTCAAATAGACAGAATGAATAAAAATCTCCAGGTGTCCCTAGGGACTGCGTTCCCCAGTGGCTGACTCTGGCTCAGGCCGGGGTACCTCACGGATCAGGAAATCAGCCACCTCTTGAATCTTGAAACCAGAGTTTCAGGCTTAATGTGGTGACTCACACTGGTAACCCCAGCACTTGGGAAGCTGAGGCAGGAGGATCCCTGTGACTTCCTGCCCAGCCTGGGCTACAGAGTGAGGGCTAGCACTCAACAATGAACAACAACACAGGGTTTGTAACCCCCAAGCTATTGGCATTTCTAGACTGGCCAGCTCTTTACTGGGGGCTAACACGGGCATTGTGGCTGTTTAGTGGCAGTAACATGGTCCTGCCCCACATGTGACAACCAAAAAAACGTCTCCACACTGTGACATGTCCCCTGGGGGAGAGGGAACTTCAAAATCTGCCTTTAGAACCAACCCTTTAGAGAAACTAAAATCTTAGCCTTGTCATTTTATTTTATTTTTTTGTTTGTTTGTTTTTCCTTTTGCCATTACCTGGAAGCTTGCTCCAAAGCTTCAGTGACCCAGTTAGAAACGCCAGTCATCTGAGACCCGCTGCAGGCTGAGGCAAACGAAGGAGGCAATTAATTACTCATTGCCTAACGCGCTTCTTCCTCGAAACTGCTTTGGGCCTCTGGCTTCCCATCTGGCCACTGTTTGAACTGTTGTTGTGCAGGGTGGCCAGTCTATCTCCGAGCTGGCTGCCCTTCAATAATGGCAGGGTGGACTTTCCAGGCTTAATTAGCTCAGATTTGAAAGGTTCCTTAGGAAGCCAGGATACAATGGAAGTCCAAGGTACCAGGATTCTCACAGTCACTCTTAAAAATAACATTCCCACACTGCACAGTGTGTGTGTGAACTGTGAAGGGCCCTTTGTGAACTGCATTTGAGGCCAGAGAGACAGAGACAGAGATAGACACAGAGAGACAGAGACGGAGATAGAGAAAGAGACACAGTCAGAGAGAGAGAGAGAGAACTCCTTCCCAGTGTACTGGTCCCCCCCCCCCAACCCTAGTCATTGCAGCAGGAAATTATTTAAAGTATTTCCTGAGCAGCTGAAGTATGCTGGAAACCTGCTAGCTCTCCCACACTAGCTCCAGGAAATAGATGTTGAATAGTTTCTCTGCACAAGGGACTGTCGGAGCCCTGTTCCCCCATTTTACCTGAAAGGAACAGAACAGATTGTCACCGTGGAAAGCATCCAAGCTGAAGGTTTTTGTTTTGGTTTTTCGAGACAGGGTTTCTCTGTGTAGCTTTGGCATCTTTCCTAGAACTCACTCTTTAGCCCAGGCTGGCCTCGAAGGCACAAAGATCTGCCTGCCTCTGTTTCCCGAATGCTGGTTTCAAAGACGTGCACCACCACTGCCTGGCTTTTGTTTTTGTTTTTGCTTTTGTTTTTGTTTTGAGACAGGGTATTGTGAAGCTCAGGCTGGCTTCTTGTTGTGTAGTCAAGAATGACCTTGAACTTCTGATCTTCCCCTCTCCCGGAGACAGAGGCAGGTAGGTGGATCGCTGCCAGTTCAAGACCATCCTGGTCTACATAGTGAGTCCAGGTCAGCCAGAGCCATCTTCAGTTGGGGTAAAAATGAAGTTAACCTCTTCTGTTTTAGGCAGAATTCTAGAACAAGTCACAAAAAGAAACTGTGGTCTTGTCCTATCTGTAGAGATTAGAGATTTGTCCTCTCTGTGCCTGTCTATAAATCTCCCAGTGTGGGGGTCCGTAAGCATTGTGCTCCAGGAAGTGTGAACTCCCCCAAGCAAAACTGTACTGGGGTGTTGCTGGGGCTGAGACACCTGGGAGCCAGCTGTGACCTTAGCTAGCAAATTCCCTCAGTATGATTACTGCAGCAGAACGGGGTGAAGGCCAAGAGCAGAGCCAGGAAAGCAGCACCGCCTCAGGAGAGAGACAGCTCCTGGTCCAGGCTGATTCTGCAATTCGGTTAGGAATCTTCCTCCCAGGCAGTGGGGCTCAGTAACTCTGAGGAAGGGTGCAGCTGCCTCTGACGGACCTGGCTGTCAGCGGAGGATGAGGAACCAGATGCTTTCCCCAGTGACCTTCCCACCCGCTGTAAGCTGTGCGTGAGGTGGGATGGGGGCCGTGGGTGGGGTGCTGAACCTGAAGCCAGTCCCTACACCTCCTCTTTCTAGGGAGACAAAGGCAGCTCAGAGCTTCAGCGTTTCATCGAGCTTTTGGAATGAACGTCAGCTGTCTCTCTGACAAATCAACCGAGGAGATTTAAGTTATAAAGGGTTTGCTTTGGCTCGCGGTTTGGGGCCTCTGGTAGGGATGCTGGATGGCAAGGGAAGGGCTTGTGTAGCAGAGAAAACTGCTTCCATCATAGCCAGCAAGCAGAGATCAGAGCCAAGAAGCTCCCAGGCAAACCATCGCCAAATTGGACTTTGGTATCTCAAGCAACTGTTCTAATGGCCAGTAAGGAGTTAGGTAAAGAAATACTCGGATTATTCTGTTCAGCGGGATTGAAATAGGACTGAACAGTGGTTACAAGAAGACAACATTGAGCTCACCTGGGGAAGCTGCAAAGCCAGCCATTGGGGTGCTGGGCCTTCTACCCGGGGAGTATGGCCAGTTTGTCAGTAACTTTGGTGACCAGTGCTCAGGTTTCCTTAAGTTGCCACTGGCCATGTTATGGCACTAAACCAAAGTTGAGGTGGTTCCTCTGGCCCCTGCTGTGATCCCTAATTGATTCAGAGCTTGGGGAAAGTGTCCACAGTGCTCAAACTGGTAGCTTCCAACAACTCAGTTAAGGAAGCTGTGCTGAACCAGGCATGGTGGCCACATATTTATAATCCCAGCACTTCGGGGTGGGGATTGAGTGGTCAGGAGGAAAGCACCAAAAGCTTCACCATTTGGGTAAAATACTATTGAGCATACAACCTGGTGTTAGTGTGCTCCAAGGGAGTCAAATTTAAGGTCTCGAGAATACCAGGCAAGTCCCTTACCACTGAGCTACTGAGTTCCTTGATTTTTTTGTTTGGTTTTGTTTGTTGTTTTTGAGACAGGGTTTCTCTTCTGCATAGCCCTGGCTGTCCTGGAACTGTTTCTGTAGACCAGGCTGGCCTCCAACTCAGAGATCTGCCTGCCTCTGTCTCCCAAGCACTGGGATTAAAAACTCCCACACCTGGCTGAATTTTTTTTTTTTTAAATAGTCATTGGTAGCAGTACTTTCCTCATGAGAGTTGTATTCCACTGAAGAACGTGAATTTAGGCAGACATGGCTGGCATATACCAGTCCATCCCACAACACCACAGTGCTCGGGGGCTGACGCCCTCCACTGAGACCTGGGAGCAATGTATGATCTCATCAGCTCAGAGGGCTTGGTGCATACAACTTATACACAGTGTTAGGAAATTGTCCCAAATAATTAGGAGGAACTGGGGTTTGCAGACATTAGAATGATACTTTCAAACTATGCCAAAAGCATGCCATTTACCACACAAATGCTCAGAATTGAACTGCCCTCCCAACACCCTACTTGATAGCCTGGGTGGTTTTTATCATTTTTATGAGCTGAGGTTATAAAAGTTGTTTAACCCTTGATGTTGTTAGAACACTTTTCACTGACACTTACGGGACACTGGGAGGGAGGATGACATGATTTGGCCAGGTTTTTGTTCATCACAAATTAGGTCAACAGCCCAAAAGAAGGCTCCTTTCGAAAGAAGGCCCCACTAACGACATGATCCAAAGGCTTCCCAAAATCAGCCAGCTGGCTTTGGGCAAACTCCTGCAAGGGCGGAGGGAGGGGAAGAGCCAGCTACAGCCCCTAGTGCCTCTGAACTCGGGTCCTCCAGACCACTAGGTTTCCAGGCTTTATATAAACAAAACCCAAGAGCTTGGTGGAATGGGAAGGAACCTAATACCATCTCAGTGAACAGTTTGGTTTTGATTTACTTGGTTCTGGGAAGCTTTAAAAAAAAAAAAAAAAAAAAAAAAAAAAAAGACTAAGAAACGGAAAGCTAAATTAAAAAAAAACAAAAAACAAAAAACTTTGAGACAAAGCTGACAGCTTGTTACATATCAGAGGATGACCACAGACCCTTCCTTGGTGCTCCTGCCTCCAATCCCAAGGAGTGTCATAGTCAGCCAGCCACAGCTGAGGAGACCTCACCTGAGCAGCTGCCTCCAGATTATGTCTGGGATATTTTCTTGATGGCTAATTGTCAAAGGTGGGCCAGCCCACTGTGGTCCTGTGTGAGGACTGTTGAGCAAGCCAGAGAGAACAAGCCAGTTATCAGTGTTCCTCTACTTCAGGTTGTCTCCAGGCCCCTGACCTGGCTTCCCTGTAACCTATAAAGTTAATAAACCCTTTCCTCCCCAAATTGCTTTGGTCACAGAAAACACCCTAGAACCACCACCATGCCCAGTTTACATGGTACTGGTAATCAAACCTAGGACTGGCTTCACTCATGCTAGTCAGTGACCTACATCCTCCCGCCCAGCTTGGCGTGTTTGTTTTGAGACCGGGTCTCACCATGTAACTCTGGCAGTCCTGGAACTGAGAAATCCACTTGTTTCTGCCTCCCAAGTGCTGGAAGCAATATCCTTTTTATTTAACAACTAATATTTACAGGGATGGAGAGATGGCTCTTTGGCTAAGAACACTGACTTCTCTTCAGGAGGACCTGGGTTCAATTCCCAGCACCCATACAGCAGTTGGTAAATATAACTCCAGTCACAGGGGATCCCCTCTTCTGGCCTCCAAAAGCACTGCATGCATATGGTGCACAGACTGGTAAAACACTCACACATAAAATAAAAATAAAGCTTGAAAATTTTTAAAAAATAAAGATTTACAAGAAAGGCCAGATGTGGTGGTGGTACACACCTTTAATTTCAACTCTTGGAAGGCAGAGGTGGGATGATCTCTGTGACTTCAGACCAGTCAGGACTACATAGAGAGACCCTGTCTCAAAAATAACCAGAAGATTTGCAAGAAACCAGGGCTGGGAAGATGGCTCTGTGGTTGAGAACACTTCTGTTCTTGCAGAGGACCCGGGTTAATTCCCAGAACCCACACCTGGCAGTCCCTTCTGGGCTCTGTAGCACCAGGAATTCAGATGATAGACAAAAACACATGCATAAACAGGATTGGTAGCCGACAGCCAATTATGATACAGCAGTAAACCTGTAGTGATTTAGACCCTGACTGAGAGAAGGTAGGGGCTGTGAGAGCTTCTGTGGGTATGAAACTCTGGGTATGAAAAGCCATTCTAACATACAGAATTTGGCCCACAGAGACGTTAAACAACAACATGCTTCTGTGGACATCTGAGGAAAGTCCCTGGTAAGAATTTAATCTGGGCTGGAGAGATGGCTCAGCAGTTAAGAACACTGGCTGCTCTTCCAGAGGACCTGAATTCCCAGCAACCGCATGGTGGCTCACAACCATCTATAATGGGATCTGATGCCCCATGCAGACAGAACACTCACACCTAAAAAAATACATAAATAAAAAAAAATTAATCTTATACAAAGCAATGTTTCTTAGGTATTCATTACTTCCCTGTGGAACCACACCTGTAACAAACCCAGACCTCACACTTTCAACATGGCTGCTACATTCATCCCTGAAGCCATTAAGCTTAAAGCAAAAACCTAGAGTCAAGTCTTACTTGTACATTATTTTCCCTAAGTGAGGATTTCCAGACCCAGTATTCCAGAAGGTGAGACAAGGGAGAGGAGAGGGGCAGGCGGAGGTTTGAAAGCAGTCTTCCCCTGCCCCACCCCCAGGTCTCTGCCCAGGAAAGGCTTAGTGACTCAGGGATCCAAGCAAAGTGCCCTTGGCTTAAGCACCAGGGCTTATTGTTCCCTGTTAGGCACTTGTCTGTAGAGTGCTTCAGACAAACGTTAGCCTGTGTTCTCCAGTTCTGTAAGCACACTACCATGGAAGGAAGGGACTTTAAACCCTGTAACCTGCCAAATGCAAAGTCTATGGAGCACTTGCTCTTCATGGTCCACTATTCAAATGAACAGAAATTGATTATAGTACTTCAAAGACACATTAAGGGCTACAAGATGGGTCAGTGACTACAGGTGCTTGCCACCAAGACTTAAGACTTGAGTTGGAAAGCTGGAAACTCACAGAGAAAAGAACTTCTGTAAAATAACCATCTGACCACACACAAAGATGGGGAGCTTGGAGCAATGGCTCAGCACTGGCTGCTCTTCCAGAGGACCTGGATTTGAGTTCTAGCCTTTAAATGGTGGCTTACAACTCTGACTCCAGTTCCAGAGGATCTGACTCCCTCTTCTGGCCTCAGGTGGCACCAGAGGTCAGCATACATGAAGGCAAAACACCAATACACAGAACATAGTTTGTTGGTTTTTTTTTTTTTTGTTTTTTTTTTTGGAGACAGGGTTTCTCTGTGTAGCATTGGCTGTCCTGGAACTCACTCTGTAGCCCAGGCTGGCTTGGAACTCACAGAGATCCGCCTGCCTCTGCCTCCCGAGTGCTGGGATTAGAGGCGTGCGCCGCCACCACCCCTTGGCTCAGAACCTGGTATTTTTAAGAAATGGACTAAGTTCATAAATATAGTAAGGCACACAACACACACTGTCTTCTGCAAAGGACTTGAAATTTAACACTGGTTACGTCTCCTTCTCTTGTCCAAGAGGACCATACTTGTGCTTAGAGTATCGGTCAGTAACCCATACTGTGCAGGCTCCTGAAAGACAAACTTTTTTGAAAGGCAAGACAAAGTTTTACTTTTAAATGATTACAAGCACACCAAATAACATTGAACACATTCTTGAGTCCTAGTATCTAATAATTTGGGTTAAGATACATTAATAGCAGCCTGAACGAGCATATTCACGGTCCTAAATTAGCCAGAATGGACTACTGTTAAGGGTGGCTGCTGCTTCATAGAAGTTACAAATGCTGTATACTACTTTTTCATAGATAATGCCCCTGACCCTTTAAGAAAGTGGAAGGGAACAATTTATTCCCTTTCTTTCTTCAAAGAATTGTTTTGGTTTTTTTTCCCAACCAGACTGATAAAAGAAAAATCAACAGTGATACCTACTGTGAGCACACATACACAGGGAACATATATTCCTTAAAGACACACAGGGTAAAAAGATGAAACTTCAGGTACTTACTAAGATGTAAAAAAAGCTAGATTTAATACTCTTAAAAACTGAAGGGATCACCGGGCAATGGTGGCGCATGCCTTTAATCCCAGCACTCGGGAGGCAGAGGCAGGCGGATCTCTTAGTTCCAGACCAGCCTGGTCTACAGAGCCTTCCGGAACAGAATTCTGGGAGGTTTTCCTGCTCTGTTCGGGCATCTCCCATGCCAACCCACAAGGCAGGTGCTTCCACCTCCCATCCGTTTATGCGCTAGTGTTCATGGATTTCTGGCCAGATGTCACACACAAAGGCCAAGAAGTTATCCAGGACTTCATCCCTGTTCTGCTGGAAGTAGTTCTGGAGGACACAGTCATCTTCTCCTGGATCTCCCTCTCCACCTCACTGCTACAACTGCCATGGGACCCCAGTGCCACAGCTTCCTTGGCCTTGAACTCCTTCTTTGGCCTACTTTGGCCTCCGATTCTTTCACTTTCGAACCACAGACATCTTCTTGGCCTCCTGCTTCTCAGCCTGCAGCGGCTGCTGGACGCCCTGCGACTGACTGGCCATTGCTGCGGCAACTCTCCCCCGAAAGAACAGCCTAAATTAACAGCTTAAACACACCCTTGGGTCAAGTGACCCGCCACCCACCACCAACTCTTTTTCCTAATCACAAACTCTATCACATAGTACGTCAGTTAACTTGCCCAGGGGTGAATTTGCAGCCAGGCTCAAAATGAGAGGAGTAAATTCCACTTGAATCAGAAGATCTGTCACTGAATTTAGGCTTTAATCAGAACTCCTCTAGGCAGAGACAGGTGGAACAGGCTGCCAGTCCTATGGGGATTAGGAAGGCTGTTCTAGCCAGCCCAGAGTCTAAAGTGCCCACTCCACATCCTTGGTGACAACAGCCTTACATCAAAGTGTTTGCAAGCAGGGCCACCTCTGGTCAGCCACTGCAGATAACTTAGGTCACCCTTCATTTCCAACAGTAATGGCCTAAAGTAAGAAAAACAGCAAAGCACAGAGTAAAGAAGACTGGAACCTAATCTTTATTTACAGGACACTGCAGGATACGAAATTCCACATAGAAATAAGAAACTCAGGACAGTTTTATATAGTATGTACAGTTCACAACTGTTCAAGTATAGTTTCTTTGTAAAAGTGCTACAATAACAAACCACATTTAAAAAGAGTTCTTAGTAGAGAAACAGTAAGACAAATTTATCAAGAACACAGCACATAGCTAGCAACTTTGTGCCTCAGCTGGACACTAGAAGTTAAAGGTCCCGGGAGCCCCATCCTGAACTTGGAAGGCAAAGCCTTCAGAGGTAGTATCTGGTACCACATTCTGATCTTCCTCCTCCTGGAAATAGTAAAACAAGATATAACTGTAAACATGGTGCATCTTTAGCAGTATACAAAACCTGCACTTCTAAGACTTTGCAAGGAGAAGAAAAAGAGGGCTGGTGAAAAGCTTAGCTGACTCATTAGTGCCTGGGAGAAGGTTCTGGATATCAACAAAACCAGACAACTGTCTGTCTACCCAAACTGTACCACAGGAGACCTATCAAGCAGAGTGAGGCCCTGGGGTTTGCCCACTTCTCCATAACCCTCACAATGACACTATACACTCCAGTCTCAGGATGTTGGAGGTGTCCTACGCTGGCCATACACCATCAAAGCCAATACCTGAGGAGCAAACACACACACAGAGCAAGTCCTAGCTGCACTGACTGTTCTGTGTTAGGTACCGGGTCATGTAAGAACCATACACAAAGACTGAAATCTAATGGGCCTGGGGATGCCTGTGAATTCCTGTATACTTTCCAAGTTAACACGGACGGCCATTACTTACCTCCACTGAGAAGTACTTCTCAATCAAGTTTAATGAGGCCTTGTACACAGACTCATTTTCATGGCTCTGTAATGCTTCAATTTTGTCCAAGCCTCCACATTCTTCAATCATTATACTGAGTTTCTCTGTCTCACCTAGTTTCTCAGCAGCCTTAAAACAAAACACAATTCAAAGTTACTATCCTAACCCTCATCTATTTGAATAAAAACATCCACAAGGGTTAGTATCTATCAGACATAAATTCCAGCCGGTTCCAATGAGGTGTTTTAGTTGTTTTGTATATTTATTTTGAGCTGTTTTTGTCTGGTTTTGGTTTCTGAGACAGGGTCTCTGTAGCTGGGGCCGGCCTGGAATTTGATATGTGGACCAGGTTGGTCTCAAACTCAAGAGATCTGCCGGCCTCTGCCTCTCCCGCACCACGCCAGGCTATTTTGTTTTTTGAGACAATGTTTCACTATGTAGCTTTTAGGAACAGTGCAGCCCAGTCTGGCCTCAGACTCCTCCTTGCCTCGGTCTCCTAGGGCAACTTCAAAGCAGCACTACTTTCCAGTTCCCAGGTCTGTGATAGGAACAGGACATTATTTTGTGAAAGCACTACCTCAGACCATCTGAGTGGTCAAGGTGGAGAAGTAGACAAAAGATGGCCAACTCTGTGACACTGAAACATGCTGTTCTTATCCACGAAGTTCATCACACTCAGAAACTGCACAATGGAAGCACAAAATAACAGTTTCTTTCAAAAGCAACCAAGCACAAGGATGCTCTCCTTCAATCCCAGTGACTGGGAGTTAGAGTCAGGTAGATGTCTAGAAATAGCTCAGCACTTCAGAGCACTTGTTCTTGCAGAGGACCTGGGTTCAGTTCCCAGCCCCCACACTGCAGTTCACAACTGTCTAACTCTAGTCCCAGGGGTCCAATGGCCTCTCTTAAAGTCCTCAAATATCAGGCGTGCATGCACATGGCACACTTACACACATGCAGGCAAAATTTCATACAGATAAATAAACTAAAACAAAACAAAAAAAATTAGTCATAAATTATGTAAAGTAAGATTCCACTTGGTGCTTTTAATCCCAGCACTCTGAGAGGCAGAGACAGGTGGATCTCTGTGAGTTCGAGACCAGCCTGGTCTACAGAGTGAGATCCGGGACAGGCTCCAAAGCTACACAGAGAAACCCTGTCTGGAAACAAACAAACAAAAAGTGTGTAAAGAACATCTAAGTGCTGGAGAGATGGCTCAGAGGTTAAGAGCACTGACTGTTCTTCCAGAGGTCCTGAGTTCAATTCCCAGCACCCATATGGTGGCTCACAACCACCTGTACTGAGATCTGGTACCCTCTTCTGTGTACATAATAAATAAATAAATCTTTAAAAATATATATATATATAAGGGCTGGAGAGATGGCTCAGAGGTTAAGAGCACTCTCTGCTCTTCCAGAGGTCCTGAGTTCAATTCCCAGCAACCACATGGTGGCTCACAACCATCTGTAATGAGATCTGGTGCCCTCTTCTGGCCTGCAGACATACATGCAGGCAGAATACTGTATACATAATAAATAAATAAATCTTAAAAAAAAAAACATCTAAGGTGGAGACAGTAGGATAAGAAAGAAGTTCAAGGACATCTTCTGCAACATAGAGAGTTCAAGCCAGCCTAGGCTACTTGATACCCTGTCATAAAGGATACCCTCCATCCTTAAAGGGAGCTACAGAAGTGGTTCAGTGATTAGAGCATTTGTTCTTGAAGAGGGTCCAGGTTGGATTCCCAGCACCCATATGGTAGCTGACAACTATGTATAACTCCAGTTCCCCCCCACACACACAAAAGGAATAAATGTAAAAAATTTCTTGTTTTTGAGACAGGGTTTCTCCATTTAGCTCTGTAGACCAGGCTGGCCTCAAACTCACAGAGATCCACCTGCCTCTGCCTCCCAAGTGCTGGGATTGAAGGCGTGTACCACCACTGCCCAGCTAAGGATTCATTAGTAAATTAGTAAAGTAAGGCTGTACACAAACAACTTTCTGATTCTGTGGACTATTAGTAATCAAACTTACCTGTCCCCTCCCCAGTCCTAAATAGTAACTATCAGTCCCAAATTCAAGCAAACATAGCCTTGTTAGGACTTACCTGAAAGATATTAGTAATGGCATCAAGAATAACCAAAATAATTTTGGTATCTTTTGCACTTAAGAGGTTCATCAAAGGTTCTATTATGCCACAATGAACAAGATATACAATCTGTTCAACAGTCCCACCACTGGTGTAGTTGGTTACAGCCCACACAGCTTCCTTCTGTGTCTTAAAGTCTGCCTGATAAACAAGAAGAAAATGGTTTTAGTTCAGAAGTCCTAACAGTAGGACTCCAAAAGGTAGTGTTCCACAGACACCAACTCAACTACTTGCTGGTTCTATCCAACATTAGGAGGTGCTGTCTATTACCTAACAAAGGGCTGTGGAGAGCATGCATCGACCTTCTTTTAGACTCTTGAGTAGTTATTGTTGGTTTTTAAGACAGTCTCTCTATGCAGTCCTGGCTATCCTGAAGCTTGAAATGTAGAATAGGCTGGCCTTGAACTCAGAGATCCTCCTCCTGCCTCTGCCTCCCACTCCCAGGGATTAAAGGCATATAGGTTGTCATAAATATGAACAGCATCTGACTAAATCCTACACTCTCATCATTACCTTAGAGAGGACCCCAACAAGAAATGGGACTAAGCCATGATTCACAACTTGCTGTATCTGGTCCTGGCGTCCAGCTGTGATGTTGGACATTGTCCACGTGGCCTCCTTCTGAATATTAGTTTTGGGGTTTGTGAGCAGGTTGGGAAAGACTGCAAGTGCTCCTGCATCTATCACAATCTGAGTCTGTTCATCAGTTCCAGTGACAATATTCCCTATGGCTCTTAGTGCAGGAGTCTAAATAGAAAAAAAAAGTTGATGCAGATTAGTTATGATGTATTCTTTTCCAGTACTGCTAAAAAATTCTCTATTCTAAAATTCTAAAAATTCTCTATTCTAAAACTTCTGCAAAAATCATAGGCAGTATCTGTATGCTCCTATACTATTCAAGCTCATAAATAAAAAGGTCAGCACTTACCACAATTGGCAACTCAACAGCTCCTAAAAGCTTCACAAGTTGGGGCACAACTCCTGTCTTCACCACCATTTCAATGCGCTCATTTGGACCATCGGTCAGATAGGAAATAGCCCAGCAGGAATCTGCTAATACTTCTGGATCATTGTGATGCAGGAGACGAACTAAAGTAGGAAGAATCTGCTCAACGGCATCTAAGGGGGGTGCGGGATTCTTATTCCGACAGAGGTTTGAAAGTGTCCAGGTAAGATTACGTAAGTAACCACACTGGGGGAAAGAAAAATTACAATTAGAGGCTCACCTTCAAGTAGATGGGGAAAGTAAGAACCCAGCACTAAGTGACTTCACCTATGATATTATTAACTTACTGCCAAGGAAGACAGGTCAGGAATCGCAAGAAGTGCCAACAATGGGTCAACCGCACCGTATTTGATAACCAAGTCCCGGAAAACAGAACCATCACCTGAAACAGAGCAAGATTAGCGGGGCATGAGGGCAAACACCTTTAATCCTAGGATCTATTTCTGTCAATTCCAAGCTGGCCTGGTCTACAGCCAGTGTACACAGTGACCCAGTTTCAAAAAATAAAAAAGCAAGAAGAAATGAATCTACTTATCTAGTACAGCCATGTTTAGCTGCTGACATGCTCTAACGCAGTAGCCAGGCTAGATGGCTCTTCCACTCTGTAAAGGCCTAAAGCACACTCAAAGCTTGACACAAAAGTCATTACGACCTTTAACACAGTCCTTCTTAATCACAATAGACACATTCAGTCCAAAGAATTTTAAGTGCAAGTACCTGCAATGTTTCCAAGAGCCCATACAGCTTGCTCGCTGATGTGAGCATGGGGAGATGCCAGGAGAGAAATGAATGCTGGGATAGCGCCTCCATCCACCACAGCCTTGGTCTGCTCAGATGTTCCAGAAGCAATGTTAGTAAGCGCCCAAGCAGATTCAAACTGAATGGGACTACAATCAGTTTTGCCCAAAAAGGACACAAATTTTGGGATCAAACCAGCCCGGATGATGTTGTCTATAGGAGGCTGTTTCTCCCTAGAAAGCAGTTTCCTAAGAGGAAACAAAAAGAAATCCAAAAGTTAAAGTTGATTTCCAAGGTGCCTTGAAAGATGTCTAAAAACCTGTATATGCTTGACACATATAATTTAAACATGGGCAAGACTGAGGCAAAAGGATTGTATGCTCAAGGTCAGCCTAGGCTACATGAGATCCCGTTTCACATTTTTTAAAGGGGGGAGGGGATGGTGAGATGATTTAAGTGGTAAAGGTGCTTGCCACTAAGCCTGACAACTGAGTTCAATCCCCAGGACTCACAGGTGGAGAGAACAGCAAGTTGTCCTCTGATTTCCACAGAAATGAAGTAAATTCACCTAAGATAAATTCTCATGGAAGCAGGACTGGATGGCTTTACTTTATTCAGCCCATCTGCCCTCCACCCATCTAAGAGGGTTCATTTCTTAGGTTAGCCATGCATGCCAGAGCCTGCAGACTTACCGAGCAGCTTGAGTGGCTTGGAGCTGGCTTTCCAAATTGTTGCTGTTTATGCCTTTAACAATGTCCTCAACGGACCAATTTACAGTGCCCTAAAAGAAATGTAGTATTTTATGTATTATTATTAATAACACAAATTATATACCTTATACCTGCTATGCTGTTTAGTTTCTGTTGTCAGCTGTACAAACCTAGTCTAGCATAAAATATAGAATCAACACGAGTAACTGCTTTGTTCAGATTAGCCAGTGAGCATGTCTGAAATGATCTGGAGGACTGATGTGGGAGTCCAGACTACTGCGGGCAGCCTCACTCCCAGGAGGTGGGTCTGGGTCTGAGTCAGAGAGCCAGAGAGCAGCACCACCCTACCCACTGTATCATGAACTCTGCCTGACTCCTGCCCTCATTCCCTCATTAATGGATTAAGCCAAATAAACCTGTTCATGCCACTACATCGCTTTTCAGTCAACAGAAAGCAAACTAGTACCCAGGCCACTGTAAAAAATACTTTTATGCTCTTAGTCTACTGCTGAAAGATTAGCCTTACATTTAATTTGGCCCCCTAAACACTGTTTTGTACTTCTCAAACTTGGTACCATGACACTGGATTCTCAAGTCAAGAACACTTATGCCCCAGCACTCAGGAAGCAGAGCCAGGCGATCTCTGTGAGTTCGAGGCCAGCCTGGTCTACAGAGGGAGATCCAGGACAGGCACCAAAACTACACAGAGAAACCCTGTGTGTGTGTGGGGGGGGAGAACACTTATGCTTTTGTCACTAAAAAAGGATAGCTTAAAAACCATTTTAAGAACAGTTTAGGGAGCTGAGCGGTGGTGGGGCATGCCTTTAATCCCAGCACTTGGGAGGCAGAGCCAGGTGGATCTCTGTGAGTTCAAGGCCAGCCTGGGCTACAGAGTGAGATCCAGGACAGGCTCCAAAGCCACACAGAGAAACCCTGTCAAAATATATAAATAAAAGAGCAGTTTAGGGCAAACTAAAGGCTATTCTTACATTAGTCTCAAACCCTTTAACTCAAATCTACTTTTAAGAAAGATATATGGCAGCCGGGCATTGGTGGCGCACGCCTTTAATCCCAGCACTTGGGAGGCAAAGCCAGGCGGATCTCTGTGAGTTCGAGGCCAGCCTGGGCTACCAAGTGAGCTCCAGGAAAGGCGCAAAGCTACACAGAGAAACCCTGTCTCGAAAAACCAAAAAAAAAAAAAAAAAAGAAAGATATATGGCAATGTCTCCAATTTTTTTTTTTTGCTTTGTTTTTTGACACAGAATCTCTCCATGTAGTCCTGGCTGTTTTGGAACTCATTATGTAGACCAGGCTGACCTAGAACTCAAAAAGATCCACCTGCCTCTAGAATGCACTGGGACTAAAATCGTGCACCATGACGCCCAGCCCAATGACTATTCTCATCTATAAGTTTCCATAGTAGATAATTTTTATGCTGTGAATCACTGCATAACAATGTAAGCTACTGTTAGTGCTCTTGGTTGCCCACCGGAACTTTATGTTAAGACCTCACTGATGAAGATACCATACACTTTGGCCACAGGATGTGGAAAGAAAATAAGAATGTATCAAGTTGGGACTGTGCTGGCTAACTTTCATTGTGCTAAAAGGTTCTATGCAAGCTGCTGGAGGTAAAAGTCAGCCATCTTAGTCAGCTGTAGCCCTACATCCTGCATGGTGTACCAGTGGTTCAATGTGATACCTGTTACTGAGATTAGGGGGGTGGGGGAGAATCTCACACCTGTTCCTGCACACCTGGCCATGAATCCCTGCTGAGAAGTCCGAAGCCCTAGGGAAACCAACTATTCTTTATATCTATAGGTTAGTGCGGCTCTCAGCCTTGCTCAGAGAAGCTTCTTTTGGCAACAGATGGTGGTTAATACAAAGACTCACAGATGGTCAAAGTGTTGAGAACGAGTGATGAAGTGTTCGGCTGTAAAAGGAACATCTGTATAACACACACACACACACACACACACACACACACACACACACACACACACAAAACCCTCAAGGTTCAGGGAACGTTGAGGAAAGGGAAATGGAAAGAATGTAAGATCCAGTGGTTGGGGAGGAATGTTGTCAATCTGTTTTTTGGACACGACACAGCAATTGTACTCATTGTAACAACTGATTAGTCTGTGGGACATTTCTTGATTTCTAACTGATGCAGGAGGACCCAGCTCACTGTGGGTGGTGCCATCAAGGACAAGTAGGCCAGGTACCTGAGATTCAAGTGCGGTGGCATATGTCTTTAAGCCAAGCACTGGGGAGGCTACCCTGGTCTACACAGTAAGTTCCAGGCCAGCCGGGAGTACACAGTAAGACCCTGTTCTCAGAACAAAAAAACTGAGCAAGCCAATAAGCAATGTTGTTCTTGCATTGGCTTCCTTGGATAATGGACTCTAACCTGCCAAGTAAACCCTTCCCCTACCCAAGTTGGTTTTGGCAGTGTTTTATCCCAGCAACAGAGAAACCTAACTAAAGCACTCATACTCATTACACTCTGACATACCTTTAGAAGATTAGGCCATTTCAATACTTCATCATGGAAGTGGGAAGGGCTCATAAGGCCCCGTCCCTTCCTGACAGTTAATGACAGCTGGGAAAAGGGGTGAATTTCCTTCAGGGGCACAGCCACTGACAAGCTATTCATGCTCCAGTAAACAAGCTTCCACCCATTCTCATGCAGGCACCACAGTTAAGCTTAACAAAACAGACATGAAGAGGAAGACTTGTTGGGGAAAAGGGTTTCAGCAGCAGAAGATGGGATGAGAGCAGGAAACCGTGAAAAAGACTAAAATTCATTTTATACACACACACACACACACACACACACACACACACACACACACACACATACACACACATACACACACACACACATTCAAAGAATAAAAGATAAGTTTGGAGCCATGCATAGTGGCCCATGCTTTTGATCCCATCACTCAGGAGGCAGAGGTAGGCAGATCTCTGTGACATGGAAGCCAGTCTGGTCCACAGAGTGAGTTCTAGCACAGCCAGGGCTACATGGTGAAACCCTGTCTCAAAACAAACAACAAAACAATTGTGGGAAAAGGGGATGTTTGGGATCCAATGATATACTATTAATTCAAAAACAATTACCTCTTTTACTCTGAGATTAGAATTGAACAAGAAAATTATAATAAGCAGAAAGTATAAGACACAGAATTGTGGTGGTATTGTGTTCCCCAAAATATTGTGTACCTTAATAAACTTATCTGAGGTCAGAGACAGAACAGCCACAACATTAAACAGAGGTTAGGCAGTGGTAGCACACGCCTTTAATCCTAGCATTCCAGAGACAGAAATCCCTCTGGATCTCTGTGAGTTCAAGGCCACATTGGAAACCGCCAGGCGTGGTGACACAGCCTTTAATCTCAGAAAGCAAGCCTTCAATCCCAGGGAGTGGCAGTAGAAAGCAGAAAGGTATATAAGGCGTGAGGACCAGAAACTAGAGGAGAGGCATTTGCCCTGGAGAAGCATTCAGGCTTCTAGCAGCAGTTCAGCTGAGAGTCATTCTGGATTAGGACTCAGAGGCCTCCAGTCTGAGGAAGCAAGACCAGCTGAGGATCCAGTGAGGTGAGATAGCTGTGGCTTGTTCTGTCTCTCTGACCTTCCAGTGTTCACCCCAAGAACCGGCTTCAGGTTTGATTTTATTAATAAGAACTTTTAAGATTCATGCTACACAGAATGGTAAAAGAAAATTGCTATTAAGTTCCCAGCACTGCCTTACTCCTGTTAAGGTCATCACTGGGGAGACAATGTTGTGAGTCAGAGAGACTAGCCAGGACCATGTAATAACATCTTGCTTCAAAGAATAGTATTAGAAAGTCTAAGATGGGTCCCATTTATGGGGAGGCCGTCCTGGAGCAGCCTTTGAACAGCAAGAACATGTCAACCAGATATCAATCAACACAGGATACAGTCTAAGAAATGTGGTATCATGCACTTTTGCTGTAATAAGTTTCAGGTTCCTAAGCTATATAATACAAGCCTATTTTGTTTCCTGGGCTACAAAACTATGGAGCATGTTGTTATACTGAATGGTGCAGGCAATTTTAACACAATGGGAAGTGTATGTGTATCCAAACATGTAAATGTAGAAAAAAGTACAGTAAAGGACAGCATAAAAGATAAAAATGGTATGTATCAATCATGGGGCACTTTCCATGAATGGCGCTTCGGAACTGGAAGAGGCTCTGGGTGAAGTGTCAAGGCCTAAATCATTACATTACATTTTAAACTAGTTCTTAACTTGGGGGCGGGGGGAATCCCAATGGCCTTGTCACAGGGGTCACTTAATATCATCAGAAAACACAGATATTTACACTATAATTCCTAACAGTAGCAAAATTATAGTTATGAAGTAGCAACGGAAAGAGTCAAAGCATTAGGAAGGCTGAGAACCACTGCTTTATACTGTATAGCCTGGCATAGTGACTGCCACAGACCTGAGGTTGAGTTCCAGACCAGAATGGGCTATAGAGGAAATATCAGACCAGCCAGGGTTATACAGCAAGACACTGTCTGAGACACTGTCTCATAAAAATAAAAATGGTAGAAGAATACCATTAAGCCCAAGACCCTGGGTGTGATCCCTAGTACCCTAGTTAACAAAAAACAAAACAAACAAACAAAAAACTTGTTCTATTTCTCAATTGGAACTGACATGTCAAGGTATTTAGCTAGTAGCTAGAAATGCAGCAAGTTTGAAGAAAGGTCAGAACTAAAATTTGCACTGGAGTATAGCTATGGGAGAGCTTGTTCAGAATATATGTGTGAGACCCTAGCCTTGATCTGTAGCACTGCCAAAAAATAATTAATTAATTAATTAATTTTTAAAAAAAATGGGGCTGAAGAGATAGCTCTGGGGTTAAGATCACTCACTGGCTGCTCTTCCAGAGGACCCAGGTCCAGTACCCAGCACCTACATGTCAGCTCACAACTGTCTGTAACTCCAGCTCCAGGGGATCCAATACCCTCACATAGACATACATGCAGGCAAAAACACCAACACACATAAAACTAAATCATTTAAAAAGATAATAGTAATAACAAACTGAGCTGAAAAGATAACTCAGCAGGTAAAGGTACTTGCCACCCAAGTCCAGTGCCCTGAGTTTGATCCCTAGAACCCGTGCAAAGGTAGGAGAGAACCCACTCCACAAGTTGTCCTCTGACATCTGCACACACGTACTCACTCACAATAGCAGCCAGACATGGTGGCACACATCTTTAATCCCAAATTTGGGCAGAGAAAGGCAGATTACCATGAGTTCCAAGTTACTTATGGCTACATAGTGAGAGTCTATCTCAAAAACTAAAAAGTTAAAAACCTTTGAACCAGCTTGTGTTATAGAGGGGAGATAAGAAAACTCATCAAAATTTTTAAGGAAAAAAAAAAAAGATCTCAGGGGCTGAAGAGATGGCCGAGCACTGACCCTGCAAAGGACCTAAGTTCAGTCCATAGTACCCACATTAAGTGGCTTATAACTGTCTGTAACTCCAGTTTAGAGGACGTAACCTCTCTGGCCTCCTGCATATATTACACACAAACACAAATACAGGTCTTAAAAAACTAAAAAAAATCAGCCTGGCGGTGGTGGCGCACGCCTTTAATCCCAGCACTTGGGAGGCAGAGGCAGGCAGAGTTCCAGGCCAGCCTGGGCTACAGAGTGAGTTCTAGGATAGCCAGGGCTGTTACACAGAAGAAAAACAAACAAAAACCATTCACCCCTCTTTTGTAGGTTTGGGTGAACTCCGATCTATTTACCTGATTGTTGCGGTTTTCCTGCAGTGGAGAAGTAGCATCATCAGGAAACGAGCTGACATTTCTCCTCTTCAGCATCTGGTCATCTTTCTTGGCTTTCCTCAGCTCGACATTAACTTCTATTCGGCGGCGCCGCATTTCCTGAAGAGAAGAGAACACCTCGTTTTGTCTCATCTGAACTCTCTTTTTAAATCCCTCATCCGGTAAAGGCACCTGCCACCAAGTCTGAGGACCTGAATCCTTCAGAGCCAGGGGAGGAGGGAACCAGTCTGCAAGGTGTCCTCTTACCTCTGCGTCTGCAACAGGTGTGCACAAAGATTTTACATACTCACAGACACACAACAGATAAATAATTTCAACTGTAAGAGTTTTCTTTTCTTTTTGTTTTTTAATACCCAAGACTAGAGATAAAGCTCGGGCATAGAAAAGCCCACCTGTCATGAATGAGGTACTGCATTCAATCCAACACCTCGAAATGTGTGTTCTATAAGCCCCCTTCTTACTTCCATTTAACAGTTTAACAGGAAAGCGGCAGAAGGCACTCACAGTACTGTCTTTTCCTTTGTTCTTGAATCTGTTGAGCCGGGCAGCTGGTGAGTTAGCGTTCTCATTGGTGGACATGGTTGCAGGAATAAGGGTGAAAGCTGGTAGACAAGGGAAGGTGAGAAGAAAAAAAACATTTTTAGTAAGAATATAGCAGAAAGCCAGGCGGTGGTGGTGCAAGCCTTTATTTAATCCCAGTACTCAGGAGGCAGAAGCAGAGGCAGGCGATCTCTGTGAGTTCAAGGCCAGCCTGGGCTACAGAGCGAGATCCAGGACAGGCTCCAAAGCTGGGGGGGGGGGGATACATCAGAAGCCAGGCCTTTCATCAGAGCACCTGGGAGGCAGAGGAAGGCAGTTCTCTGTGAGTTTGAGAGGCCAGCCTGGCCTGCATAGAGTTCCATGCCAGCTAGGGTTACACAGGAGACCCTACCTTAACAAGAAATGGAAATATACAATAGAACGCAAAAATCAACTATATATTGACCCCATCTCTATGTTAAACAAATCAAAAAACCCACAAGTTTTCAGTATCATGGCTACAGCATTAAGTTTAGGCCCTCCTGCAAAGGGGTTAACAGTCTGGCAATGGAACTGTCAATCAGAAACACACACATCTTTGGTTTTTCGAGACAGGGTTTTTCTGCTTTGGTGTCTCTTCTGGATCTCACTCTGTAGCCCAGGCTGGCCTGGAACTCACAAAGATCCACCTGCCTCTGCCTCCAGAGCTGGAATTAAAGGCAGTCGAGGCCACCACTGACAGAATCAGAAACCAATTTTTTTCTTTCTTTCTTTTTTTTTTGTTGTTGTTTTGTTTTTAGAGACAGGGTTTCTCCGTGTGGTTTTGGTGCCTGTTCTGGATTTCACTCTGTAGATCAGGCTGGCCTCGAACTCCCAGAGCTCCACCTGGCTCTGCCTCCCAGAAAGCTGGGATAAAGGAGTGCGCCACCACTGCCCGGCCAGAAACCTTTTTTTTGTTTGTTTGTTTTTTTTCCAAGACAAGGTTTCTCTGTGTAGCTTTGCGCCTTTCCTGGAACTCACTTGGTAGCCCAGGCTGGCCTCGAACTCACAGAGATCTGCCTGCCTCTGCCTCCCGAGTGCTGGGATTAAAGGCGTGCACCACCACCGCCCGGCGACGAAACCTATTTTTAAATAAACTTAATTTAAATTTCGCACTAACAACGTTTTTAAAAGGCCAAAAAGAAACAAAATTTAAGACTTCTACCTAATACAACTAAAATATTATCCATGTCAAGATGTCATCAACATAGAAAAATTAACATGTTTCACTGTTTTAGTATACCTGGAAATCCTCTCAATCCTGATTAGCTGCTTTTCAAAACTCAAAGGCTTAAGCCTCTGGCCAGCAGCGTATTAAGCCAGGGCTCTACACTCCAGACTCCATTAGTTAATAAAACACCAACTAGGAGAACCCCGGCTGCCTTATAGTTAACAATCTACATCCTTAAGGCAATAAATGCAGTTCTGGGTTTTTGTTGTTGTTGTTGTTGTTGACGAATAGCCAAAATGAATACATACTGATACCTTCTTTCAAGTTACATAAAGAATCGGTTCGTTACATTACAGAACCTTCTATAACCATCGCTGTCAGCAGTGACATTAGCCCTGCATCTTCGGCATCTCCTTCATACTCGAGAGATCTCCAGCGAAAGCATTCAGTTTGGATGACACGAGCTGTGGACACTGAGGCTCGATCTATCTATCACAGCTGTGATCGCCACAAAGTGACAGGAATCAAAAGTCCTCTGACAATCTGCTGGCTTTCACTGCTCTGTGCTCGTCCTCGACACTGACACGGGTGACCCGGGTCCCGTGTTTTAACTGGGGTGTCTTAACTGCCACCTCCATCTCCAGCCCGCAGCCCCGTCGCCCTCCCCGGGCAGAAGCAGCAGGGAAGCGGGCGGCAGCAGGGAAGCGGGCGGCAGCCGGGGGCGCGCGCCTGCCGCCGGTCTCCC
>CABHPQ010150098.1:0-26817 GCA_902168405.1 Peromyscus aztecus
CGCTCACTCCGTCCTGGCTGGTGATGAACTCAGTGATGATTCTGCAACAAGGGAACCCGCCTTTGTTTCCGTTTCTGAGCCTTTAAAATGTCGATGGTGTCTCGGGTACTCTACCTGCGGCTCATGCCTTTAATCCCAGCACTTAAGAGCGGCGGCTGCTCTGCATAGAGAGTTTCAGGATAGCCAGAGTTACAAAACAGAGACCTGAAGGAAAATGAGGGAATGATGCTCCAAGGCTCGGTGGAGGAGAAGGGTTTACTGTAGATCTGAGGGAGAGAACAGCCAGAGGCATCCAGAAGGGTCCAGACTGAACCAGGCGTGAGAGGAGGTGGTGGGAGGGGAAGAGGAAGGGGCAAGAGAATGGAGAGGGCAGGCAGACCCAGAGACCAAGAGCACATGGCCGAAATGGCTGGACTCTAGAGGACTCAGAAGCTGAGGAAGGAAAGCCCAGCTCCTGGACTGAAGAGCTTTAGGGGAGGGGCCACCAGTACTGAGTGGGACTTGTCCAGGGTGACATGACTTCAATAATCTTGATCTGTTTTATATTCCTAGTTAGCTAAGTGACTTAAGTATAGGGAATATTGAAATGTTATCTGTTGGGCTGTGAATGTAGCTATTGCTAGCGTAATTGCCTGGAATGGTGAGATCTTGGATTCGGTCTCCCCTACTTCAAAAGAAAGGGGGCAGGAGGTGGCTCTCCTACTTCCTGTTAGTCATTGTCTGGTTGTGGTGAGAGTCAGGACTGGGAGAACACAGTCATCTGCTTTGGAGCCTGGACTTGGAACTGATCAGACTGAGAATTTCTTTATTTTTATTTCACGTGCATTGGTGTTTCTCCTGCATGTGTGTCTGTATGGAGGTGTTGAATCCCCTGGGACTAGAGTTACAGACAGTTGTGAATTGGCATGTGGGTGCTCGGAGTTGAACCTGGGTCCTCTGGAAGAGTAGCCAGTGATCTTAACCCCTGAGCCATCTCTCCTGCCCCAGACCAAGCATTTCTAGGTTGAGGAGCAGAAGGCCAGTGGAAGCCATGTTCTGCACATTACAGAGCACTTCAGTCAACCTTCAGGGAGTCTCTGTTCTCTCTTGGTGGGCCTTCCATGAGGATGGACCAGCTCCACAATGGCTGGTGTCAGTGTGTGCAAGGGGCCATGAGCACCCCTCTGTCTCAGGCTGAGTCCGGACAGAACTTGCTCTGGTTCCCTTGGGCATGAAATAGTTGTCATTGTTGCCCACCTCCAGGCTCCAGCCGGGCAGCCTACCCACGTCAGTCAGTTCTGACCCTCTCCCTAAACGTGGGTGTTCTTGCTCAGTTGTCTCAGAGATGGCATGTACTTTCGCCGCCTCACCTTGGGTTGATAGTTCTGTGGCTGATAGAGATATCACTGTTAATTAATTCTGAGGTAGACATTCATTGAAGAATGAGTTCAGACTTTATGCTAAGGCAGTAGAAGCAACAAAAAGTTTAATTAAGGGAATATAACTAGCAAAATCTGTAATTTGATAAAAACACTGTATTTTGGAAAGTGGAATCAAGACAAGGAGTAGATGATGAGTTAGATGTCTTAGGAAAATATGAAATCAATTTAGAATCTGTGTTTCAAGAAAGCTGAGACAGCGGTGCCATTGAGAGAGGCCAGTGCTGAGGAAGAATCTCAAGGAATAATACTCGTTCATGATCACACTCTGTCATTGATCCTGAGTCTGTTTAGAAATACATTGTTCTGTGGCTTGTTCTCAGTTTGTTTTGGCATGCACTCAGACATCTTAAGGAGGGTTGACACTTTATAATGACCATGTCCTTATGCTTAGATTGGAATTAGGCATGACTTCTGAGTGGGATTTGAATTGTTTTAGTTGGTGAAAGTAGTTCATTTTTCCTTTCTGAGATAGCCTTGCTTTGTAACTCGGGCTGGCTTCAGCCCCATAGCAGCCCTCTTCCTTCAGCCTCCGAGGCACTAAAATTACAGGAGTGGACCATTATGGCTGATGATAGATAGAGTCTATCCCATAAGAACATCTACTAGGGAAGCCAAATCATAAGCAGAAAGGTGTCTGATGAGAACTGCCTGCCCAAGCTGAGAACTCCTTGCCTGGTGGGCGATGCTGTGTAATATAGCCTCGTACTTTTTCAACCCTGAGAACACGCCTGCCAAACAGGAGGGTGTGTCTGCTTAAGTTGATGGGTATCCTCAATAGGGTTTGAGTTGGGGACCGGCCATATGGCACCTGCCACCACCCTGACAATCCAGTTTCAGTCCAGTCCCTGGAGCTCACATGGTAGGAGAGAATCTACTGCCACAGGTTGTCCTTTGACCTCACTTGCACTGTGGTGCTTGCAACCAAGAGTAAATAAGTGAAGATGTAATTAAAAAAAAAAGATTTGTGCTGAGAGATGCTTCCTTTTAAGATGAATTTTGTAAATAGCTAATTACTCGTTTTGGTCGTTTTAACTAGTTTAATTCTCGAAAGATAACCTTGTTTTCAAGTTTTTAAATCCTTATCATAAAGTTTTTTCTCTTTTGTTTAAATAGTGCCCATGGGCTACCCCTCAAAACACAGTATCCTGTTCACTGACCGAGGTGATGAGTGAAGAGTTGGCCAAAGAGCTGCAGTTGGAAGAAGAAGCGGCCGCTTTCCCTGAAGTTGTGTATGTGACCCTCAGCGCTTGCTTTACCCAAAGCTTTAAGTCTGCCTGGGCACGGTCATTACAAATGAGTAAGAATGCGTGCAGAAGGCAATGCAGAAGGAAGAGCACTGTACTGAATTTAATGCCTGAGCCTCAGTACAGATGGAATAGCCCTACAACTCTGGATACTCAAAAAGTACTCAGAAAATTTCAGGTTTTAGAATATTTCAGATTAGAATTTTCCGGATCAGGAATACTTAGCTGAGTCTATGTAAATCATTCCAAAATCTGGAAACTTCAAAATCATAAGTACTTTTGGTCCCAAGCAGTTGAGATAGAGATTCTGAGTTTGTATTATCTTAGACAAAGCACTGTTTCTATGGGGTTTGTTCCTATTATTGCAACAGTTGAACTGCTGAAGTTTAGTTTTCTCTCTGCTATGATTAGACCACAGATGAAAAGCATTCTGGGTCTCAGTATGGATTTTCCATAGACCCTTAGGGGGCTCTCCCATCTCTCTGACCTAGCTGGGGCTCTCGGAGAGTTGCTGTGGGTCTGAGGCTGGCTGAGTGACCAGAAGATGGTAAATGGTTTGGTAGAGTCTCACCCCTTCTTCAGTGTGATTTTAGCATTGCAAAGACGCTGTCTACTCTCATGATCAGTAGCTGTTTGCACAGCACATCGGGTCAGCCTATATCACCTTATTTTGAATAGTGTTGCTGAAGGACGACCATTCATTTCTGGAGAAAATGTCGACACTTCCAGTGACCTAATGCTGGCTCAGATGCTACAGATGGAATTTGACAGAGAATATGATGCACAGCTTAGGCGTGAAGAAAAGAAGTTCAATGGTGATAGCAAAGGTACTGTGACCTTTCCATTGGGTGGTAGGAAATGCCTGTACACACTACCAAATAAACAGTCAACTATTTTTACCTTTTAAGTTTCCATTTCATTTGAAAACTATCGAAAAGTGCATCCTTTTGAAGACAGTGACAGCTCTGAAGATGAGGTTGACTGGCAAGACACTCGGGATGACCCCTACAGACCAGGTGCTGTTTGTTTCTGGGGTATAATTGGGAAGGGTAGAGGAAGGAAATTGTCCCAATGAACTTGTTTAGATTTGAATCTCATTTGATAATTCACCCTGTTAGATTCAAGTGTCTCTCCAGTGCTGAATGCAAGACTTTACTCTTTGCTGTTTTTATATTCTTGGCTTTTCTTAATTGCCTTTAGCAAAGCCAATTCCTACTCCAAAAAAGGGCTTTATTGGAAAAGGAAAAGACATCACCACTAAGCATGATGAAGTGGTATGTGGGAGAAAGAACACAGCAAGAATGGAAAATGTAAGTTACAGAAAGAGTTATTTCCCAACCAAGAGTTTAAATATATTCTAAAAACAGCGTTCTAGTCCAGGTATGGTGGAGCATGCCTTTAACCCAGCACTTAGGAGGCAGAGATGTGTGGTCTACACAGTGAGCCAGGGATACTTTCTTAAAACACAAAAGCAACCAAATCAACAGCCTTCTGGATAGAGTACAGTAAACTTCTAAAAGTTTATTTTATCTGTTTCATATGTTCGGGCTGGCCTCAGACTCTTGTTCCCCTGCACCTCTGTGCTGGTGTTCACCTCATCAGGCTGCAGAGATGCTCTAGAGGACGGCTTAACTCTGAAAAACTCAGTCACTGAAATGATGGGGAGTACCTTAAGTGCAGCCCTAGAGGACGCTTCAGACTTACTTGATTTACAAGGTTCTGAGGTTAGGAAGGGAAGAGCATATGCCTGTAATCTAGCACTTGGGAGGTAGAGACTAAAGGATAAGGGATTAAAGGGTATCCTTGGCTACATAGTGATTTCAAGGCTCGCCAGGGTTACATTAGACCTTGTCTTTAAAAATAGAAGGATAAATGAATTCTTAGTCCTTAGTACATTATTTTTTACAAAATAGCATTTCTACAGAACGCAGCAATGGAGATGGGACAAGAACTAGAAGGAAGAAATGCGTATACTTTTTAGACGTCTTGCCTTTGTGGTATTGGTGCGCAGCTGTAGTGTCTTGTGCACGCTGAGCAAGCCACAGAGCTCCACTCCCACCCTGCACCATGCTTTTAGAACTACCTCTAAAATTAAAAATAAAATGCCATTTAAAAAAATGATTTCTCAGGGACTGGAGAGATGGCTCAGTGGTTAAGAGCACTTGTTCTTCCAGAGGTCCTGAGTTTGATTCCTAGCACCCACATCAGGTGGCTCACAACTGCCTATGAACTCCAGCTCCAGGAGCTCTGATGCCTCTGGCCTCTATGGGCATTCACGTGTATGTGCATGCCTACCCACACACAGTTAAGAATGCGCCTTAAAATGAAACTAAATGTTTTGGGAGATGGAGAGATAGTTTACCAGCACCCACATGGTGGGTCACAACCATCCTCAACTCTAGTTCCGGAGGATCTGATGTTCTTTTTGACTTCTGTGGGCTTGAGGTGTGTACGTGGTGCACATATATACATGCAGGCAAAGCAAGCACAATTTTTAAGTTGTTTTTAGCGTGTGTGTGTGTGTGTGTGTGTGTGTGTGTGTGTGTGTATGTATGTAAGGGGAGTGGGGGGGTGGAGAGAGAGAGAGATTGATTGATTGATTGATTGATTGATTCAGGTACCTGTGGAGACCAGAAGAGGATGCTAGATCCCCTGGAGCTGGAGTACAAATCTTTTTTTTTAATTTAAAATTTTTATTTCTTTCCTTTTACATACCAACCCCTGTTCCACCTTCCTCTCCTTCTCCCCTAAATCAATCTTTTTAAAAAGTATTCTCTTTCATAAATACTGTGGTCAGTAAGAAACGTGCAGATCTTAGTGCACAAATGTTTTTTCAGTAAATATCTTATTCAGTATGGTTGTGATGTGTCTTGTCTGGAAATGTTCTGTGGCTCTGGAACAGTGCTATTGTGCAGAACTCTGTGGTGACAGCAGAGTGCCTATCTCTGTCTTGTCTTCTGACGTGGTGGCTGTATTTGCTATTGAGCACTTGGTGCAACTAAGGAACTGAATTTTAATTAACTCAAATTTAAATGTCCACATGGTGGCCACCTAAGTGGACTGTGCAGCTCCATAATTGTCGTGGAGGTGATTGGTATGGTCTGCTTTAGCAACTTAGTCTTCAGAAATAATTATGCAGTTATAGTTCTTTGGTAAGGCTCCGTGGAGGCTTTATAATATGACCTTGTTCCTTGGCATCAGAACAAGTACAAAGCAAATGCTGGGTCACTCACTTTGGATGTGGTCAGGGGTGTTTCTCTGTAGCGCATGCCTTCCTTTGGGCTGCAGTTTCTTTTGGGGTCTCCTCTGTGTCAGGGAGCCATGCCCCTCCCCTGCGGGGCCTGCGGCTTCTGTGTGTGCAGGAGGTCGTCTGTTGACTCTACAAGACTGACTTCCCACTGTTGTTCCCACAGGAAAACTTTAACTGCTGACTTTTCTGTCTTTGTCAGTTTGCACCCGGCTTTCAGGTAGGAGATGGAATTGGAATGGATTTAAAGCTGTCCAACCATGTTTTCAATGCTTTAAAACAACATGCCTACTCAGAAGAGCGTCGAAGTGCCCGGCTCCATGAGAAGAAGGAGCATTCTACCGCAGTAAGCATTCCGCACCTCCCTCGCTTTGGTGGAAGAATTCATGGTAGAAACTAACGTTTGAGGGGAAAAGAACAAAACAGAACTTCATGATTTAATTTTCCCCCGCCTCTGAAATTAGCTTTTCAAGCCAATGCTACTCAAGTGACTTTGCTTTTTGGCATTTTTACTTACCATAATAGGTAATCAGTTATTTACAACCCACATTATGGAGGTTTCAGTTTCTAGCAGCAGTGCTGCCGGGAACTTAGGATTTGGCACAGAAGGTGAAACCACTCTTCTTGTATGACCCCTCACATGAAAGCAGTGCCCAGAACAGCACCCATAGCTCAGCCTCCAGTAGTGACGGCATCTGTAGTTGGCTCACCTTCTGTTGCACCCCAGAAGCCAGATGTGATGGCCCAGGTGGTAACCACTAGCTGGCGGTGTGGCTTCGGGCTTGACTGTTAGGCACACACTGGCCATGCTGTCACCAGAGGCTTCAGTGGAGGTAGTAATATTGAGGCTTCAGGCCTGACATCACTTACCAGGACCCTTAAGGAACCTAAATAGCTGAGCAGAAATAGTTGGTGGCCCTTGGTTTCATGTGCTTCAACAAGTTTCAAAGTGTGCCCAGAACCTGTATGAGGTTAACCCTGCTGGTGTTTTAGTAAAGTTGGGAAATAGTTCAGACCTGCCAGGGACCAGTCTGGTCAAGGAGTTCAAATTGAACTGAGGTGGCTCATGCCTATAATCCCAGAACTTTGGAGTATTGATTGCCATGAGTTTGAGGCTATCCTGGGCTTCACAGTGATTTCCTGGCTAGACTAGGCTAGTGAGGCCTTGTGTTTAAAAAAAAGAAAAAGAAAAGAGCACATTTATATTAGTTGTTCTCTGAGCTAATGCAGTTGAAGAAATGTTTGAAAATTGGTTATGAAAGTATAGTGTGTAAGCTGAGTGAAACCTTATTAAAAAGTTTTAGTAATACTCCCCCTCCTCCCTCCCCTTGAACTCAGAGATCTGCCTGCTTCTGCCTCCCAAGTGCTGAGACTAAAGGTATATGTTGCTAAGCGCTGCTATTTTTTAGTAATAATCTTATTGCTTCAGAGTGCCATGTCTATATAGAAGTTCACCGAGATGATAGGGAATTTGCGGTTGAGTAAATGGTTATATGGCCTCCTTAAGCCATCTGAGTGATAGCATTTGTGAATTAATTAGAATAAAGGGTTTTTTCCCCTAAAAGGTTATGTTTAGTGATAGTAATTTAGAGTATACACTTTATATTTAGTTGAATGTTCCAGATATTTAAAGATCTATTTGATCTTATGTGTGGGGGTGTTTTGTCTGCATATGGGTGTTTGTGGGTGCCTGGTACCCTTGGATCCCCTGGGACTGGAGTTACAGACAGTTGTGAATTGACATGTGGGTGCTGGGAGTTTTACTCAGGTTCTCTAGAAGAGCAGCCAGTGGTCTTAACTCCTGAGGCAGCTCTCCAGCCCAAATGTTCCATATTGTTTAAAAAAGTTTTTGCCTTTTACACTGGCATTTGCAACTACTTATACTTAATAGTCTCTAATGTTTTACATTAATGAAGATAATATCTATTTTGGAAACAACAAAATTATTAGACTCTTTAAAACACTAATCTTTTATATTAATGAAGAAATGTGTACTATTTTAATAAGTGAATTTACTAAACCCTTAAAAAAAGCTGTAAGAGGGCTGGAGATGGCTCAATGTAATGAAAGAACATACATTGTTCTTGCAGAGGCTTGGAGTTCGATTCCCAGCACCCACATTAGGCAGCTTCACAACTGCTTATACCTCCAGCTCCAGGGGATGCCGCAGGCAATGCACATATACACATAAATTAATAATAACTATAATAGTACCGAGAGAGCTATTTAAACTTAGTTGGTAAAATAAGATTTTGATTAAACCTGTGTTTGGGTTTTGATGTGTTTTAACTACCAGTTTGTTTTTTAAGGACAGAATGTGGAAGTTATAGTCAAAGAGCCCCCCTTCAAGGCTCAGGAGGTAGGGAACCACATAGACTACACAGGCAAGGTGTCACAAGTTTGATACTGGATTAGGACTCGAGGGGAGAAGTTGTCTCATAGCCTCAAAATACTCTGGAGCTGTCGTATGAGTTCTTCCTTCGTAAAAGATAGAAAAGCGACTTGGGTCCTCAGTGGGTGGTTCCTAGCTAGATAGAGAAGATGCTGCAGGGGAACCAAGGAAGGTCAAGGGTTAGGGAAGGGGAGGGACTTTGTGTATGTATTAAATCTAGAGACTGACCAACTGTACACACCTGCCTGGCATCCCAGTTGTACCACATAGCACCTGTGTTCACTGCCCTGGTCCATGCTTGCTGTAATCTTGGCTTATGTCTAAACCGCAGTCCTGGCAGTAGTGTGGGGGCTGGGGAGGAGCACACTGATGCACTAGGAAGGAGAGGAGGGTAATGTGACCTCCGCACTCCTCTAGTGCCTTCTCATGCTCTGTCTGGAGGGGAGCTGTGATGATGCCTCCCATTCAGTTTTCTCCTGGGGCTAATTGTTTATCTTGGGATAAAATTAGGGGTTACCAGAGGTCAGGGGGATCATTCCAATGGGCAGGAGTGTGTCTTGTGGCCTCCAAATTTGATATAAAACATTACTGGAGCCATGGTGCCACCCAGAACCCATCACTGTCTCTGTACCTTGTCTACTTTAGTGTCCTACCTGGGAGGAGGGAGAAGAGTGGATGGGTATAAATGGATGGTGCAGGACTCAAGGTTTGGTTTTCCTTGAAGAGACTCCTATCCAGACTCACGTCATCTTCCACAAAGTGGAGAGACAGAGCTAGGAAGCCAGGAGTTTTGTGAGAAGGAAGGTGAAGCCCTTGCTCAGAACAGATGTCCTTTGGGGAAACTAGTTCTCCTGATGCATCAGAACCTCCTACTCTGCATATTGAGGCTTATGGTGAACTGGAGGAGAATGGGCTGATTTCCTGGAGGTCAGTGTGGAGGCACAACAGATGAGTGTTCCTCTCCAAATACTTGAGAGCAGGTTACGGGTGGGCCTGGCCAGGGAATGAACTGGGCCTGAGTCGTTTACACACAGTCTTTGCCTTGTGTCCACACTGAAAGACTCCAGGCTCCACCGTCTTGGGCTTTGTCCTTCACTGGCTCCAGACCTTTGAACATGGTCACTGTGGTGCTGCTGTCAGCACTTAGCATCCCTGGGGCTATTCCTCAAGAAGCTCTGACCCCTGAGGTTGTCTGCCACAGAAACAGTGACTCTGTGGTCCAGACTTGCAGCCTCATGACACTGGAGCTGAAATCCAGGGCCCCGAGGAAAGAACTGTATTGTGATCAGGCTCTTTTAAGAGCCTGATTTCCCATACCCTTTGAAAAGAGAATCTTTTATGATTGATATGATATGATATGATATGAAATGATCATTTTCACTTACAGTGCTTTGTCTCTTACAGGAAAAAGCAGTTGATCCTAAGACACGCTTACTTATGTATAAAATGGTCAACTCTGGAATGCTGGAGACAATCACTGGCTGTATTAGTACAGGAAAAGAATCTGTTGTCTTTCATGCGTATGGAGGGAGGTAATGAACAAACACCTTTCTCCTCAGGACTGATGGGTTATATATAATCAGACTTAAGCTGCATAGCAAGTGGAGTCATTATTGTAGAAGTGTGGACATTATTTTTATTTATTTGTTTTGTACTTAAAAGAATTCACATGCCTGTTGGTCAAGTCTTTGCCTTTAGTTTTCTTAACTATTTACCTTTTCACACATAGACATCATTGAATCGGATTGTTAAGTTCCAAAAACGAAGAGAGTAGAAAGCAGGGTTGGGTCTGGGGATGTAGCTCAGTGGTAGAGCTCATGCTTAGCAGATGCAAGGCCCTGGGTTCAATCCCCAGCACCAAAAAGGAAGGAGGTGTGGGAAGGGGTTTGCAGTTTTAACCTCTGATCTGGAACAAATTAGATGAAAACCTCACTTGGAAACTGCTCCTCACTTTATGGGATTTTTGTGTGGCTCAATGAGATCTTATTTCATAATTCCTGATATTAATCTTAGCAAACATTTATTTCTTCCTTTCCAATTTTGAGTTCAGTCTTTCAGAGGTTTGTATGCATTGTTTACTTAGCTTATGCAGTGATCTTTTCCCAGTTAACATACCTTTGACTTTTAGGTATTAGTAGACAGTCTATATTTCTAGACTGCACTATACCTGTTGCTGGAGTGCTTCTCTCCAGGTCCCACCAAGCCCCGCAGTTCCACAACCTACATATAAAATAATCACTCAGACGCTTATATTACTTATAAACTGTATGGCCGTGGCAGGCTTCTTGCTAACTGTTCTTCTATCTTAAACTAACCCATTTCTATAAATCTATACCTTGCCACATGGCTCGTGACTTACCAGCATCTTTACATGCTGCTTGTCCTGGCGGTGGCTGGCTGACAGTGTCTCTCGCTCCACCTTCCTGTTCCCTCATTCTCCTCTCTGTTAGTCCCGCCTATACTTCCTGTCTGGCTACTGGCCAATCAGTGCTTTAACATATTTGTCATACAGAACATCCCACAGCAGCTGTTCCCTGATGGAAAGGCAAAGGACCTGGTAGTTGTTCAGTGCAGGAGACTAGATGTCTCAGCTGTCCCAGTCTGCCTCTGGAGTCCCTGGGAATTCCTAGAGAGCAGCTGGTCTTCAGTCTGCCTTGGATTCCTGAGAAATTAGGCTGTAACACCAGTGAAGGGATTCCTCCCCAGCAGGGTGCATGAACTTGCCAGTGAGAGTGAGGGCAAGAAGGTCTTCCTTGTTCTTAGGTGGGCTGCCACCAGGAGGTGTGGTTCAGATTTGGGGTGGATCTTCCCACCTGAAATGATCTGATCAAGAAAATCCCTCATAGCATGCCAACTGCTTGGGGTTCAGCTGGTTACAAATATAGTGAAGTTGACAACCAAGACTAGTCATCATTGTGTGTCTTCAACTCTAGAAATACAGCACTGTGACAGTACTTGCCCCAGGAAAGGGGGCGGGGGGAGTCTGCCTCAGGCTTGTAGTAAAGGCTTCAGCTCTGTCTATAATTTTATTACATAATTTCAATTTTGTACTAATCAACAAGTGTATACTTTTACCTGAGAGTAAATGTTAGAGACACAGGGAATAGCATGGTATAAACACAGTAGATGTGGTTAAGAAAGACCTTAAGCTGGGCAAAGGAAGCCAGACAGGATACATATAGGTAGTCCCAGCTTCTTAGGAGTTTAGACTCCACTTGAGCAACAGCAAGACCCTATTCTAGGGAGAGAAGGGGCTGGGCATATTGGTTCATACCATAATGTCAGATAGGATATCAAGCTCATCCTCAGCTACACAGTAAGTGTGGGGCAAGCCTGGGCTATTTATCTGAGTCCCTGTCTCAGAAAATAAAGACGAGAAAATTAGCAGGTACATGGAGTGTTTTCTAGGAGAATGATGAGATGAATTGTTTAAATTGGATTCCTTGTATATCTGTGATTTTATTTTATAGGGTTCCGTTTACTGTGGGTAAACAGTCCAATGACAGGAAGCTCATCCTGAGTTCAGCCTGTTGTGTCTAATAACTTACTCAGGGTATTGGGGATATTTCTGTGTACAGCCTCTCTTCTCTTCCTGAGAACTGCCTCATCCACTTGCCAATACTTGAGCAGCTTCCATGGGCTGGATCCTAGGTTCTAGGTCCTGGAAGTCCCTGCTCTAACAACCTGCATTCAAGGTTAGCATACAGAGACACATCAGACATGTGCTGTACAGAGTTTAAATGGCATCGACATGGTTTTGATGAGTAGAACAGGGAAGTCTGATGGAGTGACTTGAAGAATATACCCAGCAGAAGTGGCAAATGAGGTTGACTGCGTTGTAGACTAGAGAGAGGAGACCAGGAAGCAGTGGGAGCTGGGACAGGAAGGACTGTGAACCTGGAGGGAAGGGGTCTGCACAGTGGGATCCGAGATGACGTGGGCTGCTAGGAGAATGAATGATAGTTGAAAAAGTCTCAACTGTGGATATAGTTCAGTACTTACAGCATGGCGAATCCTAGGTTCAGTCCCCACCTAGTACCAGGAAAGGTCTGTATAGCAGTTTAAATAAACCACTGTGTTGATTTAGTCTCAGTGGTAGAGAAGTAAAGAATAGGAATCTAGGCAGGCAGTGGTAGTGCACACTTTTAGTCCCAGTACTCAGAGGCAGGTGGATCTCTGAGTTCAAGGCCAGCCTGGTCTACAGAGTGATTTCCAGGACAGCCAGGGCTACACAGAGAGGCCCTGTCAAACAACAACAACAAAGAATAGGAATCTATGTTTGGAAAGTACAGTCAGCAGTCTCCTGTTGGAGAGGATGTGGGGTGCTCTTCCAGCATAGCCAACGTTGGTACTATTTCCTGAGGTGAGACCCTAGGGGAAAGTAGGTGTAGGAAGCTGCCATCAAGTTTTGTTCTGGGGACAGCAGGAGAGAGGAACTGGAGGAAAGGAGGGAGGGGAAACTGGTCGGAGTGTAAAATAAATGAAAAATATGTTAATTAAATAAAACAAAGTTTTGTTCTGAGCATGGAAAGTTGAAGACACCTGCTAGACATCAAAGCAAGTATGGGTTGAATAAAGGGGCCTGAAGTTCCTGAGAGTGAGTGCTCTCCATAGAGGACATGGCACAGGAAGAGAAGGCTCCATTGACCTTTTGAGGCTGAGTGGAGAAGTAGCCATCAGAGTGTAAGACAGAAAGAGGTTGCTGGTTTGATTCTGATTCTGTCCCTGGAAGCAGCTCAGTGTGCCTGCAGGCATTTAGAAGTAAATACTGCTCCAGTTTCATCCACCGCCTTCCTTCCCAGTTAGCACTGGAGTCTGAGCTCCGAGTCAGCCCCAGCCTCTGCCTCCCTCTGCCTCCTGCACTCTGGTGTCACTCGAGGAAGTATGTTGTTGCGAGTGCCATGCTCACAGGCCTTCATGATTCCTGCTGGCTTTGGAGAAATGTCTAAGCTCTGCAATCTGCCTCTCTTGTCCTGACATCTCCATCTTTATGTCCTCTCTCTAGCCAATATTGAACTGCAGTGTTTCAGGTTCCTCAGACAGCTCCTGAGTCTCTGTTAGTACTGTTCAAATCTGCTTCTTTCCAGTGCCGCTTACCTGGCACAGCCTTGCTTGCTCTTCTAGGGCCATTCAGATGCTGCTTCTCTACTCGCCCACCCTCTGCGTACTCACAGAGCAGGCCCCTTGTACCCACCCTCACACATCTGCCAAGAAAGAAGGAATTATTTTCACAAGGCTTCCCTATGTGTTGATTTTGTTGAGTTTTGCCCCCAAATCCAAGGTCATAGAAGTTTGTTTTAAGAAGTATGTTTTCCCATTATTTGTCAAGCTTGATTCTATAGTGATGAAATATACAGGACATTATACTGTAGATTGATGAAAGGTATCTGACAGTTCATTTGGAAGTATGTTTTATTAAAAGAAACAAACCCAGCTAGGAGCAACAGTGTCTGTCTAGTTCCAGATCCTGGAGAAGCTGAGACAGGGGGATCCTTTGGGTCTAGGAAACTCAGGCCATCCTAGGAAACAGCAGGATCCCCTAAAACCTAATGTTTTGTTAAGATACAAAGCTTGAAGGGTTAAAAACAACAACAAAATAGGATGACCCTTTGAAACAGTCGGTGTACTTGAGTGGAATGGAGTCTGAGACGGTCTTACTGTGAGCTGGTAACTTACTGACTTTGTTCTTCTCCCTTCAGCCTGGAGGAGGACAAGGAAGATGGTAAAGCTATACCAACCGAATGTGCCATCAAGGTATTTAAAACAACCCTTAATGAGTTTAAGAACCGTGACAAATACATTAAAGATGATTTCAGGTTTAAAGATCGCTTCAGTAAACTAAATCCACGTAAGATCATCCGCATGTGGGCAGAGAAAGAAATGCACAATCTTACAAGGTAAAGAAACAGTGTGCTGAAGGTGACCTTGGGGATTGCCCTTTGTACCAGGACTGCTAGCCAGGCCAAGGCCCATGCTGTCTTTTAAGCTGGTTTACAGAAATAACAGAAGGCTTTGACTTTCTAGTGCTTCCAGGGCTTTTTGTCAGAAAACATTTCCATGCTTTGAACCAGAATTCATACTTTGTGAATGAAAAGCCATTTTCCCTCTTTGTTAACATTCAAGGGAAACTAAGGCATCGTTTGCTGTGGGATGTTCTGTGTGGCAAATGTGTTGCTAATAAAACACTGATTGGCCAGTGGCTAGGCAGGAAGTGTAGGCGGGACTAACAGAGAGAATTAAAAGAACAGGAAGGCGGAGGGAGTCTCTGCCAGCCACCGCCAGGACAAGCAGCATGTGAAGATGCTGGTAAGCCACGAGCCATGTGGCAAGGTATAGATTTATAGAAACGGATTAATTTAAGATATAAGGACAGTTAGCAAGAAGCCTGCCACAGCCATACAGTTTGTAAGCATGTAAGTCTCTGTATTTACTTGGTTGGGTCTGAGCGGCTGTGGGACTGGCAGGTGAGAGAGATTTATCCTGACCGTGGGCCAGGCAGGGAAACTCTAGCTACAATCGTTTGCCCAGACATCCTGTCATATATAGGAAAGCTCTCTGTTGAACAGTCTTTCTGAAGAATCACAGAGCATGCAGGGCGCCGGCCACACCTATGCCAACCTTAACTCGGTGCCATTCCCCTGCCAAGTTCCCTCCCAGTAGAGGCAGTATCTTCCTGGTTTTGTATCCCATATCCCCGTGTAGAGCATAGTACCAGCTCAACACAGGCCCTAGTTAGGTGTTTGTTGAATTAATGACATGTTTTCTCCTTCTGACCTTTATATTCCTAATCATGTCTTTCTATATAGAATGCAGAAGGCTGGAATTCCTTGTCCAACAGTTGTATTGCTTAAGAAGCACATTTTAGTAATGTCTTTCATTGGCCATGATCAAGTTCCAGCCCCTAAATTAAAAGAAGTGAAGCTTAGTAGTGAAGAAATGAAGGACGCCTACCATCAGACCCTGCATGTAAGTTGTGCTGTATAGCTCCTGTGCGCTGACTCGTAAATATGTTTCTTCTACCTAGGTTAGAGCGTGCCCTACTGCAGCTGCTTGGGAGGCCCAGGCACTTGAGCCCAGCTCCTCAAGGTCAGCCTACGAACATAGCACAAGAGCTTAGCTTAGTAATGATGGCAAGTTTTAAAAAATCATGGGGCTGGAGAGATGGCTGCTCTTCAGAGGTCCTGAGTTCAATTCCCAGCAACCACATGGTAGCTCACAACCATCTCTAATGAGATCTGGTGCCCTCTTCTGGCCTGCAGGCAAACATGCAGGCAGAACACTGTACACATAGTAAATAAATACTTTTTTTTTTTTTTTTTTTTGTGGTTTTGGTTTTTTGAGACAAGGTTTCTTTGTGTAACTTTAACTTTGGGGCCTGTCCTGGATCTCACCCTGTAGACCAGGCTGGCCTCAAACTCACAGAGATCCGCCTGCCTCTGCCTCCTGAGTGCTGGGATTAAAGGCGTGCACCACCACCACCCGGCGAAATAAATAAATATTTTAAAAAATCATGGAGTCATACTTTTTGAAGGTAGCATAAGAAGGATAAACAGAATCTTGTGAAGGGTTGTTGACTTGAAGCTGTCTTTTAGACAGGCATGGTGGTGCACACCTGTGTACTTGAGAAGGCAGAGAGGAGGACAGCTGCAAGTTCGAGGCCAGCCTTGTCTCCATACTCAATTTCCGTCAAGTAGCCCATCTGTTAAGACACTGTCTAAAGGGGGTGGCTCTAGAGAGATGGTTAGTGACGAAGTCCCCTGCTCCCTGGTAGATGATTGACAGCCACCTGTGACTCTGCTCCCGAGGGTCTGATGCAGGTACAGTGTAAGCGGGAACTCACACACAAAGTGAACATAGGTAGTCTTTAAAAATTAACCCTGCCTATGATCCTACAGCGTGGGCAGCTAAGCCTAAAGGATCGCAAGTTGAAGGCCAGCTTGAACTCCTTAGTGAGACCCTCTCAACACAGTTGTTTTCATGTCCATTTGTGTGCTGAATAGTTTTAGAAAACTTTAAGATATCATGGAGCAAGAGCAAGCTTCGTTCTTAGTATGAAACAATTTTTCACAGAACGTCTTCAGTCAGGTTTAGCAGATGGAATCCCTCTGTCTGACTCCTTGAAAGTTAGGGTTCTTTAGCAGTATTGAAAGGGTCGTGCATACCTTTAATCCCAGTACTTACTTAGGAGGTAGAGGCAGGTGAATCTCTGAATTCAAGGACAGCCTGGTCTAGTTTCAGGACAGCCAGGGCTATGCAGAGAAACCTTGTCTTGAAAAACCAAAAAAAAAGAAAAAGAAAAGGAAGAACCTACGGCCACTGTTGGGAAATCCAGGGGAGCAGATTGGCATCGCTGCGGCAAGTGATGAGGAAATTGAAGGTGGCGGGGGACAGTAGCGGGTCCAGGTGCTGCAGTTGGAGAGCCCGTGTCAGGAATCTTGACAGTTACTTGTATTTGGGGACAACAACTGAATTAAATTGAAGCCTCCAGTTTAAGAAAATGTCCCCAGTACCGTCGTGATTTCTTCTGCAGTGTCTTCAGTGAACACTGGGGAAACTTAGGTGTGTGTCACACACTGTCTACATGGGGCCTTTGTGTCATACAGCAGCTGATGTGAATGTAAAAATACTACCCAATAATTTCTTAGGATATGATCAGAGGGGCCTGAGCTTAAGTGGTGCACATATCCTCAGCCTTGGTTCCCTCACAGTGCTGGTCGCCGATGCAAACGGAACTGGGGGGCAGGAAGTAGACTCAGAGCCAGTTTACTTCTGTGCAAGCCCAAGACTGAGTTTGCACCTCTAGTATCCCTGTAAAAAGCCCAGTGTTATGGTGTGTGCCTTAATCCCAGCCCTGAGGAGAAAACAGGGGATCCCAGGGGCTTGCTGGCCAGCTAGTCTAGCTGAATCCATGAGCTCCAGGTTTCTAGTGAGAGACTTTGTCTCAGGGACTAAGGTGGAGAGCCACAGGGAAGACATCTGATTGGACCTCTGGCTTCCACATGCATGCACATGTACACCCCACATGCACACATTCATGAACACGAGATGCAGTTTCAGAGGTTAAACACCTTCCACTGCCGAGAGAAGAACAGGAAAGAAAGGAAACTGTGTTCAGAATGCTTGGGGGAAGAGATGAAGTGATGGACTTTGGTTATATAGTTCTGTTAGGGGTAGCAAACACACCTTTTCAAGGGTAAAGTTAGGGGTTATTACTAATAATGAATATATGATGCTGCTTAATTTAAAAGGCTGGAAACCACGTGTCCTACACACTGGGAATCCCAGCACTTGGGGGTCTAAGGCAGGAAGTTCATGAGTTCAGGGCCATCCTAGGCTACATACCAAGGCACCAGCTCACAAACAAGAACACCTCTTGTACCATCACAGGCAGGAAACTGTCCACTTGGAACTGTGTCTGCTCCATGGAGGTCTTAGTGGGACACTGTCCTTTGACAGAGGAAGTGGCTAGACAACAGATGCCATCGGAGTCTGAGCCTGGGCATGACTCTGCGGTCACAGCAAGGAAGCAGAATGGCGCACACGAATTCTCTGACAGTCCTGCTGTCCCTCATTCTCCTAAACACCGCTGACACAACGGCAGAAGTGCCGCAGTCTTAGAACATGGAGGAGAGGAGAGACGGGCTGGGCCCATCTGTGGAGTGTGCGCGTCTGGGAGTGTCAGTTATCCGTGTGACCAAAACAAGAGACAAATAAGGAAGGAAGGAAGGTGGTGGTGTTTCGTTTTCCGAGACAGGGTTTCTCTGTGTAACTCTGGCTCTCCTGGAACTCTGTAGCCCAGGCTGGCCTTGAACTCACAGAGATCCTCCTGCCTATGCCTCCTGAGTGCTGGGTTTAAAGACATCACTACTGCCCATGAAATAGGTTTTTAACTTGTTTTTCTGGGAAGTACTTGTTGACACATTCATTTTAATTAGTCATTTAATTCATTGAATAATGGTCTATTAGAATTATGCTTTCATTTCCCTTCTCAGTTGATGCAGCAATTATACAATGAGTGTAACCTTGTGCATGCTGATCTCAGCGAGTATAACATGCTGTGGCATGCTGGAAAGGTAAGTGGCACGTTCCAGTTAATATTCAGGTCACATTTCCTGGTGTAAATTATTGAGTGTTACATCAGTCTGTGCTTTATGTTAACTAGGTCTGGTTGATTGACGTCAGTCAGTCTGTAGAACCAACCCATCCTCATGGCCTGGAGTTCTTATTCCGTGACTGTAGGAATGTTTCACAGGTAAGTGTGCCAAGCAATGCCTTTTAAAGGATGTCACAGGTTGAAATATTTTTCTCACTCCTAAGAGATCCATATTTGTAGAAATTGAAGGGAAAGATACCAGCTACCTCTAGTGTAAGGAGATAAAGGAGGATTTTTCAGAGTTCACTTACTCATGGACTCTGGAGTCCATGACTCACGTGGCCTCCATTTCTAAGAGATTAAGTTTTTGGTTTGGCTCCTGCTGTTTAAGGAGTGAGTGGACTTAATGTATGCCTAATGCATAAACCAAAGCTGAAGGTGGTTAAGCCTGCATGCTTCCTCCCATTACTGCTAGGAGAAGGACGGCCTCCTCACTGGGACAGTGTCTGCTCACTGCCACTGTCACTCCAAGGGAGAGTGAGCTCACTCCCTGAGCACAGAGAAAGGACTTGCTAGCAACAGATCCAAGTGATAAAATAACCTTGTGCTGTGGGTGACCTGTGGGCCTGCTTAAAAATAGTCGTTCATGGGGTTATGACTGCATTGCATCTGTCCACACAGAACAGTTGCCAAAGCCACTGTATACAGGGCACCACCTCTATACCGAAGAAGAGGTAGCAGGCCGTGGAAGTCACTGGAAGCAGACAATATCGTGTAGACCTGGGCCAGTTAACCTTGAGAGGGAAACCTCAATGGCTGCAAAATGCTGAAGGAGTGTAGTGCAGCTTGTGCCTGTGGGGTTGTGAGAACTTGGCTGATGTTCTGACTGTGTGTGTCGCTGCTAGTTTTTCCAGAAAGGAGGAGTAAAGGAAGCCCTTAATGAGCGGGAACTGTTCAATGTGGTTTCTGGCTTGAACATCTCAGCAGACAACGAAGCTGATTTCTTAGCTGAGGTGAGTACCTGGCGCATAGCTTTGTCTGCTGCTGCTGCTAGAGAGCTGCCCAGAGGGGCTCAGGGCCTGCCTGACACTCCTCCAGTCCACGGGTCTTCCTTCTCCCTACATGGTTCTTTTCAGGCATGAAACTGAACACGCAGTCTTCACAGAGTTCATCACAGTTTGGCTACAATGGGTAACAGCAGGCGGGGTGTGGCACACGTCTTTAATCCCAACACTCAGGAGGCAGAGGCAGAAAGATCTCTATGAGTTCCAGGGCGGCATGGCCATGGCCTACATAGTACTCAGTGTGTTCCATGCCAGGGGTCTAAAAAGAAAAGATGGGCAACAGCACATTCCTACTTACTCTTATTTCTCCTGTTTGAAGAATGAGGAAGGTGACTGGGGAATACCCTGCGTGATATAGAAAGAGTAATTTATTGACTACCTTCCCTCAGCAGAACATAGAAAGCCAGAAGTAGCCACATGCGACATATGCCTTCCTTGTAGTGCCAGAGCCACAGGAACGGAGGCAAAAAGACTGGTGTGTGTAGAGAGCTCCAGGCCAGCCAGTTAGGGATGCACAGCAAGATGATGGCTTTAAGAGAACTTACATATATAACGTGTGTGTGTGTGTGTGTGTGTGTGTGTGTGTGTGTGTGTGTGTAACAGTAGCTCATTATTCCCAGCATTTTTACCACAAAGCAGAGAGTGGTTAGAGTCTGTTCTGGAATTCCTATGTGTGACTTGAGTTTGGCTACACTCTGGGGGAGCCTAAGGCCAGGCAGGAAGAGGCGGAAAGCTGGTAGTTCAGTCAGCTGTTGAGTGAAGCTTTATAGAGCGCATGGCAAAACCCATCAGAGTTTACTTCCTGGCTTCCTAAGTGTACTCAGTACTAACCCCGGTAATATAATCAAGGGAAAAGCAAACGGGTATATTTGCACACGTATCACACACATGCACAGAGGGGGTGGAGAGAAGAAGGAGGGTAGAGAGAGATTCTAATTCAAGACCAGCATCACTAGAGGTGGCCGAGTGTTAGAGAGGTGCATACATAGAGTCCAGACTTGACAGGTGGGTTCAATGTATTGCTTCTGCAGATAGAAGCTCTGGAGAAGATGAATGAAGATCACGTTCAGAAGAACGGAAGGAAAGCAGCCTCGTTTCTGAAAGATGATGGAGGTCCACCTGTGCTGTCTGCAGAATAGCGGCAGCACCACTGCTCTCTGCCAGCAGCAGCGATCGTCAGCTGCCGATAGCCAGCGAGTGTGGCTGACTTGACATACCAAAGCAGGAGTGACAGTGCTGCTCCTGTGCTTCCCACTTGTCACCCACAGGCCAGACGTGTGGCATTTTTAACTCGGCATTGAAAGAATAAAATGTCACTACCTCTCATCTCACGAAAAGGATAAGATAATTCTTTAACAGGTATAGACGCCATGATATGAAACCTCTTGATGAGGGTTTTTAAACATAGGTAGTGGTTCCGGATGTGGGGGCTGTGAGGCGTTTACAGGCGAGGTGTGCTGGCTGCACTGCGCTCCTCTCACCTCCCTGCTTTCTGTTGCATCTTTCTGCAAGCGTTATCATTCGACTTTAGCCCTTCTCAACTGGTCTTCCAGCTGTGCCTATGATTGTAAAGACCCTAGTGGTGTTAGAAGTGGGGATTTGGCTTCAGAGTGGATGGTGGAAATAGACATAAGCAATGTACCAGTTATTGGTCTATCATGAGAATGTATGGAATTCACATTTCCATCTCAATATCTAGGAAATGGCAGGTTTCTGAAAGATAAGTACAGAAAGATTTCTTAACTAAATTTTAACTTTAACTTTCGGGTTTTCTCCATTTAGGTTAGGTGGTTGGGATGTGACTCATCTACGTTTATAATGAAAATACAAAATATCTGGAAGGACAGAATATAAGAGTCGTATTTGATGTATTTTAAGAAGGCAATGAAACACATTTCAGTTCAGTTTCCTGAAATTGTTCACATATTGATTGCTAGTTGTTTGCAGAGAAATAGAGAAATAGAGCAGAGTAATTGGAGCTGTTGAATAAATGGAAGACAAGCTTGTGTGCAGAACAATTCAAGGAGCGAATTAGCCAGCTCAGCCATTCGGTCTCTGTTTACCAGTCTCTACACTGGCTGGACTCTGCTTTGAAAAAGCGAGCAGTGTCTAGAAGCTATTGATTGCTTGCTCTCACTTCATTAGCCTCTTTATTACCCCAGTGCCAGGAGTCAGATCAGATCCACTAAACAGCCTAACCCTGTCTGGTTATAAAGAGTAAAAATATAAATGTAATTTATGTTTGAGAGATGTTAACATTATTTTAAAATGCCAAATATGTTCTTTCTAGGACTATTTATTTTTGTTTCTGTTATACTACTTTTAATTGCATTTCAGAGGAGTGTGACTTTAGGTGACTCAGTCCACTCTGAGATGTTTGCTACTCTGCAACAAAGATTTAAATGATGATTAATTATTGGCTGTACAGAAATTCCAGAGAACTCACTTGAAACAATCATTTAAAACTTTTTCTTTCTTGACATACTCATTTTCAAACCATTGCTTGGAGTGTGCTGTGAATTTGCCTTTCAAGAAATTAAAAATGAAGAGATCATTTTAGAATTGGCTTATTGTGTGGTTTATTCCTATTCCTCATTTTAATGTCCTGGCACCAAGACAGCCTTTCAGTAGCAAAGTAAGCAGTGCAATTTTAAACGCGCGTGCACACACACACACACACACACACACACACTTGACTTCTGTTTGATTTTTACTCACAAAATAGATTAGATTATAGATAATTTTTTTCCCTCTTGTGAGGTCAGGACATTTTTCACATAGCAGGAAAATGATGTAGAAGATACTGGTTTGATAAGTAATCTAATAGAATGTGTATGTATAAGTAAATAGGAATATTTTGCCTCACTTTATTGACATTGGATATAAATAACTATAAAAATACGTTTCCAACATAAGGATGATTGGAGAGAATTTCTATTACAATAAGATAATTCATTACTAGTTTCCTTGATACGTATAAAGAATTAGATCCTAGCACTTGGAAGGTAGAGGCAGACAGATCTGATCGTTTGAAGCCAACCTAGTCAATATAATGAGTTCCAGGCCAGCTTAGGGTACATGGTTAGACCCTATCTTATAAACAAAAACAAACTAAAATTCCAGCGCTGTGGATACGAGGCAGGAGGATTGCTCAAGTTTGAGGGCATCCCTAGACTGCCTAAGAAAACAAAATGGATGGACAGACACAGAATGACGTCAGGCAGTCGATGGGAGATGTTACATAAGGCTGACTCCCATGGGAATGCCCCCATTCTTATATATGTGAATACTTGGTCCCTACTTGGTGGAGCTGTTTGGGAAGGATTAGGAGTGGAGCCTTGTTGGAAAAGGTGTGTCACTTGAGGTGGGCTTGGAGGTTTCAGAAGCCCACACGAGGTCACAGGTGTATCTGCTGCCCTTGAATCAGGATGTAAAGTTCTGGCTACTGCTCCCGTTGTAAAAACGGTGAGAAGAGAGGTGTTGGCAAGTTGGAGCGGAGGAGCCCCACAGCGGGTGAGAAAGAGGCATGCCATGCAGACATGGCGGGCGGTGGTCAGGCAGGTGGGAGCCATGGGAAAGACATATCATGCAGGTGGCACTCATGTGAAAAGTTTTATTATTAAAGGGGGAAGGGAGAGAGAGGGAGAGAGCAGAGGTGCTCACCTTGTGGGAACAGAGTGGGAGGAGGAGTTTTCTCTTGAAGGGGACTTTATGTAGGATGACATTGTCAGGACACCGGGAAGGCCAGGGCCAGGTCTGAATGCTAACATTCTTCCCTTTTTGATTATTACAAAAAGGTGAGTTATGGGTAGCAAGTCGGGGGGGATGAGGCTGCTGAATTCTTGAGACTGCCTCCTGCTGATTCAGGAAGAAGAGGGGGAGTCAGGGTCATGCACAGCAGGAGGTGTGAGTGAAGAAGCATTCAGTTAGCTGTCATTGTGGAGACCTCAGGCATCTGTTCCCTGAGAGAGCTGAGAAGGCAGGTTGCTAGGAGGAAAAAAAATAGATTATTAACACTGGCCTTATGAATGGGGCTAGCCATGGGAAGGGTGATGTGGATGCCAGAGAGATTGGAATGGAGAAGTGCCCTGGTTGTACAGAAGAGGCAAGGGTGGATGAGCCAGACAAAACAGCAGATATGCCCTTGAAACTGGAGTGGTGGTACCAGCACTGATGGGTGATGTGTTCTTCAGAAATACCTGAGCCATCACATCTGCTGTTTCTCTGGAGATGGGAAATGCCTCTATCTGTCCTGTAAGAGTGTCAACAAGTTAGGAGTTAACGGAGTTTTTATGAGTGAGCATGTGGGTGAAGTTAACCTGCTAGTATTAGCCCAGTTGGTATCCTTGGTTTCATTTTGCAGAATCTGGAAAATTAAAATATGTACACCACACCATTGATACCTATTCAGGATTTCAATGGGCAACTGTTTTGAGTTCTGAAAAGGCTGATTCTGTAATTACATACCTATTATAAGTCATACCCATAATGGCTATACCTGTACAAATTAAGACTGACAATGCTCCAGCGTGTGTCCCCAGTAAAATGAAACAGCTTTTGCATATTATAATACAAAGCACATTACAGGTATGCCATACAATCCTACAGGACAAGCAGTTGTAGAAAGACCTAATCACACTTTAAAAGAAATGCTTTATAAACAGAAAGGGGGAACAAAAACCCCCAAAGATAGATTGCATAATGCCTTATTAACCTTGAATTTTCTTAATGCTGATGAGAAAGGAACAACAGCTGCAGAGAGACACTGAATAATAGAAAAAACAAAAAAAAAAAACAAAAAAAACGCTGAACTAAATCACCCTGTGTACTTCAATGATGTGTTGACCTCAGAATTGAAACCAGGATATGTGCTACATTGGGGAAGGGTTTTGCTTTTGTTTCCACAGCAGAAGAAAAGCTATGGATACCATCAAAATTAATAAAGATTCGATTTGAACAAGAGAAAGCTCTTGATAAGGAGAAACGATGGCTCACCCACCAATGTGACAATTTACAAGTTGTAAGGAAAACTCACCAAACAAGGGTGGAGCAGGGTTCTGTTTTTGTATCTACTGGAAAACAGAAATACCCATCTTCAAGACGTTAAAAAGACCTTGGACACTTAGACGTCTAAAGCAGAAGGGAAGGCTATCCAGAAAAAGTTTACAAGCAGAGAAAAATTGGACCTATTGGTACCAATATACTCTACAGGGCAAAATATCACTGCCTAACACTCATTTCTCTTCACTTCTGACAAAAGTTGTGGTCCCCACTCAATTATAAATCAACCTGGCTTTGGAGTTGGAATATGGTTCTCTCCTCTAAATCCAAGCATGTTGTTAAAAGAAAAATTAAGAGATTCTGTCTCATATCAGAAGAGCCACCTGGTGTGGGACAGAAGAAAGCCAATAATCTAGGGATTATCATTGTCAAGATTTTATTTCTCTCCATGCTTATTCCTGATTCTTTAGAACCTTCCTTTATATATCATGCCATCTTAAAATTTAAATTTCCATTTTGATATTAATGTTCAAGTTTTCCACAATGGAAAGATAAATCTTCCCAATAATAGTCTCTGAAGTCTCTAGAAGGAAGATGGGACCCCACAACAGTGATTCTACCTGGTTCATAATGATGCCATTGAGCAGATAAACACCACTCAGTGATCAGCTTTGGACTGCAAACTGTTCAGGACGGTTCCAAGATAGCTAGCTGAGATGGTCCATCATATTACACTTCTAGTCAGAACTTCGGGTAAGCTTTACCCGTAACTTGGGAGACAGACTATGAATATTACAGTCAGTTCCTCTGAGACCTAACCACTGTTTTAGTTTTTCACAGGATCCCACAGACAGACCATTGCCCCCAAGACAGCAGGAAGCAATTCTAAGAAAACGATGCCCCCCCCCAAAAGGTTTTGTTTTCCCAGGGTTATGGATAATTGTCATCTGTTAGGGGTTGGTTTTAAGTTGTAATAAGGTTGGGGGTGGAACAAAGTTTAGACTCAGGCTCTCTTTTGGAAAAGAAAAAATGGAAATAGGATAGAATAATAAGGTAGATTATTGTATCTACTTGTAAACTAAATCAGTAACTATTAGCTTTAGGTAATTTGCATTGGTATGGATTCTTGTATGTTGATACAAATGTAAAATTATTTTTCTATTCCTGTTTAAGACAATTTGTATATTGATACAAATACAAAACTATATTTGCCATATTGTACATGTGTTCCTACTCCTGTTTGAAATATTTTGTATATTGATACAAATGTAAAATTATATTTGTCATACTGTATGTATGTTCTATACCTCTGTTTATGACATTTTGTGTATTAATACATATCAATGATATTGTTGTCATATTGCACTATACATTTCTACCTCTGATTAAAATAAAAAATAAAGAGTCCATTACTGATACATTGAATTGGACAAAGAATAGTAGTGAGTCATGAAGAAGCAACTGAATTATGTGAGAAGACTTAAAATATGAGGGTTTTTTGCGGGGGAAGGTGGTTTTAAGTGGCTGAAGGGACTGAGGAGACAGCTTAGTGGTTAAGGGAGTTTTCCTGCTCTTCAGATGACCCAAGTTGAGTTCCCAGCACCCACATTTGGCAGCTCACATGTGCCTGTAACTCTAGCTGCAGGGAGATCCAGAGCCCTCTTCTGGCCTCCGAAGGTATCTGTACTCACATGCACACACCCCCACACAGGCACAAGCATATACATAATTACAAATAATAAAATTATTTAGATAGGGTCTCACCATATAGCTCTGGCTGTCCTCAAATACAACAATAAATATGATAAAATGTGAATGAATTCTTTCCAAAGTTCTATTCTGAACTCTTATGGACCCAATTTCTCATCGTTGAGGGTAGAAGTGTTGTTTTAATTCTAACATAGACAGGGCACTTTCTGAATTGAATTTCATCTCTTGTGTTTAAGAAATAACACTAGGGGTTGCAGGTGAGGCAAGTAGTAGAGCACCAGGGCCTAGCCTGTGCAAGGTCTGTGATTTGATAACCAGCCATAGAGAGAAAGAGACCAGACATAAAAGCAGAAAATCCCACCTTAACAGCTAGGACTTAACTACCCACAACTTGATGTCTTAGGATGTCTGATCCAAATGTTTGAGCCTAACCCCTAATGACTTGTGCTTTACCCTAAATGCCCCTCTCAAAAGGACAAGTGGTGCTGTAAAACTCACTACTTAGCAGAACAGTGAGATGCCCACATGTCTAGCCAGTGCAGACTCCACACAAACGGCACATAAGGCCAAGGGATTGACCTCAGCTGTCTAAGGGACCACTGCCTGGTGTCTTCCTGCTGCTGTGATAAAATAACCTGGCAGAAG
>CABHPQ010150099.1:0-13788 GCA_902168405.1 Peromyscus aztecus
TGAGTTAAACATGGGTGCTTGTATGTTACTATCTTAGCATATGTCTAAATATAGCTTCATATCCACAAATTTAAAAATTTAAAACTTAAACTTACTGTTGGCAATAAGTTGGTATCTATCTATCTATCTATCTATCTGCCTATCATCTATCTATCTATCTATCTATCTATCTATCTATCTATCTATCTACAGACCTATCTATTATCTATCTGTCTGTCTGTCTATCTGTCTATCTGTCTGTCTGTCGGTCCATGGGGACACATCTATTTAAACCACCACAGTATCTAAATATGTATGTATTTGCATATGTGCTTCCGTGTGTGGGCTTCTGTGTGCAAATGTGTGGGGGACAGAAGTCAGTGCCAGGAGTCTGCCTCACTCATTCTGCACTCTATTTTTTGAGACCCAGGTCTCTCACTGAACCTCCAGCTCATTGATTCAACTGACCAGGTAGCCCCACGTATCCTGCTGTCTCTCCATCCCCAGTGCTGGGATTACAGGTGTACACCTTTGCACCAGGCTTCTATGTGGGTGCTGGGAATCTGAACTCAGACTTCCAGCTTGCACAGCAACTGAACCATCTTACAGCTCCTAAATAAATACATTTAAATATAAAACATTTTAATATAGAAACCTTATATTAAAGCCATAAATACTAAAAAAAAGTGAACATTTAAAATTCTTTTCTTGATTTACTTCTCCCAAATAGTTGACAAGCTTGTAATAACATCTATTGTGTTCAGTCTTAGAGGTGACCTATAATTTATTTCATTGTCCACTTTCTAGTTATGTGGCAAATTAAATACACTTTTTAGAAAACTGTTATTACCAATATTTCCACAATAAATGGAAGTTTACTATTTTACATATATGAATTAATGTATCAAAGGCATATGAAAGCAGTAACAATAAATTGTGTTTGTAGCCCCCAAATGCTGCCTATGTGCTTAATATAAATCTCTCATAGAAATATTCTTTTATTTAACAAACTTGTGCTATTTATATGTGCAATCACACTTTCTTCTTTCTTTCATTTCCTAATAGGTCACTTCTAGACTCACCTTAGAATATAGGATTTAGTGACATCTCTAACAATAACTCACCTCTTCATTATCTGTATTACTGTGGTTTTCATTATCTCTGCTCATATATTTACCACCACAAACTAAGTTCCTAGTTCCCAAATGGAAATGGACTATTCTCCTTCTTCTAAAAGGACATGGGGATTAATCCCATTAAGTTAATAGCCCTGTTTACCTGGGTCACCACAAATATGCCAGCCACTCTATTCTAGATATTGTCCATGTATTCACCAATCAGACTTCACTGCTCACTCACCTCTGATTGCCTTTTCACTGCAGGCTTTGGAATTCAATGCCTCTCATCAGCACAACGTTCTCTATCCCCAACCTCTTCAGTGCACTATTTATCTTCTCGTTTAAGCTGGCGCTCCCTGGAGGATATTGATTCCCTTTTCTAATGGAGCCTGTAACTCCTTCCCTTTAATACTGCTCAAGAGATTTACAGCTTATAATGAATAATAAGCATGTTAACTGAGATACATATAATTTATTTTGGAATGTTCATCTATCGTGTGTGTGTGTGTGTGTGTGTGTGTGTGTGTGTGTGTGTGTGTGTGTTTGCATTACATTTGTTTTTAGAGTACTAACACAGATTCCATCTGTCTGAACCTAGTGGTTTGCTGGCATGTCTGTTGCCACTAGCCTGAACAGGGCTTCACCTATAATGGGGAAGCTAATAAGCGTTCATTGGAGGACTATATAAAGTGACAATCCCTCGTTGCTTTTTATTGTTGCTTATAGACCACCTTCACTTCCCCTTTGTTCCTCTATAAACCACGCTTTACTGTAAGCACATTCTTCAAGATTGCACCACGATCTTTTTAATTTTATCATAGGTACTGCTATCCAACTTACCTCATCACATTTTGACTAGTTTGGATGCTTGATTTACTGTCTTCATTAGTTTCAACATCAGGTTCTCAAAGTAACCTAGACTCCTAATGCATTCGCTGCTAACTCTCACTACCACTTCCCTGTTTTCTTTTCTCCCTCCAGCTCGTGTCTTCCAGTAGTACTCATTGCAATGGCTCTTGAATCTGAGTAGTGTTAGAAACAGTTTCCACAATGCCCAACCCTGAATAAGAACTGTATTATTACATGGAGTGGTTAGAAGGACTCCCATAGGTTCATATGGCTGAATACTTAGTACCCAGTTGGTGGAACTGTTTGGGAAGGATTGGGAGGTACGACCTTGTTGGAAGGGGTATGTCACTTGGGGCTTTGAAGTGTTGAAAGCCCAAGCTATTCCTAGATTAGCTCTCCTTGCCTGGTGCTTGGTCCATCATCTACCTGCCTGCCTGCTGCCGTACTCCCAGCCATGATAGTCTAGGACTAAGCCTCTGAAACTGTAAGTCTCCAATGAACTTTTTCTTCCCTAAATTGCTCTGTCATGGAGTCTTATTGCAGTAACAGAAAAGTAACACAGACATCGTGAGTAGATTCTAAGCTCCATCACAGTGTTCTCCCCCTTCTCTCACCTTGTGACTTCCCTTGCCATGCTCCTCCTCCATGTCAATTCCCTATGAATTCTCTGCTGATGCTGTTTCTGCACACGGTTTAGCTGCTGTGACTGAGGGATGGAAAATCATATTCATGCTTACGAGTCTCACTTGATATGTATAACTGCAACTCATAATTGAATTCTACTTCATTTCCTCTGGCAGCTTACTCTACCAGATGAGTATGGAATAACTTGCTCTTCTAACTTCATATTATTAACACTCTCCCCAGTTCTTTCCTCTTTGAACTGAGGACCTTGATTTTTTTTATTTCATTGAGAAAGTAGGTCATATCAGAAAATGAATTTTTAACCTGCTACCAATTCCATCAATGATTATAATTTTTCTCCCTTGTCAGCTATTGCATATTCAGTTCTGTTCTATACTACTTTGCATTTAGTTGGTTAATCTGAAATAACTGTATTCAGATGTCTGAAATTTCAATATGAGCACCAATGTGACTATTTATCCATTATACCATTCCATCAGTAAGCATGCCTCCATTTGCCATCAAAGGTTGCTTAACAGTATGAGAGATTTTAAGATGCATCATCTAAACGTCTACTTGTCATGGTGTTATTGCCCAAAGGGGGTCAGTAACATGGTCAAGATTAGAACTCCCTTGGGAGTAAATACCTGAGAACTAGCATACAGGAAAGTCACCTGACAACTATTCTGGACTAAATATTTGCCCCCAGACCAAATTCATGTTGAAATTCAAGTACTTAATGTGGTGGTATTTGGAGACAGGGACTTTGGGAGATAATTAAGCCATAAGGATGGTGCTGTCATTGGTGGGATTTGTGGCTTTAGAAGAAGACATGGAAATGTTGTCTTTGCTGTCCTTGTTGTCCACCATCTTAGGGAGTGCAAGAAGACAGTCATCAACAGATCATGGAGCAGGCTAGACATTTTGTCTGCTGAAAATTTAATCTCAGAATTATTAGCTTCTAGAACCATGAGAAATAAATGTCTGTCTTAGCTACACATTGTCTACCTTAAAACAACCCACACTAACTATTTGCAAGGAAAATGCCCTGTTTTTGCATCTTTGTTCACATTATAGTCATTGCCTTGTAAATATATATATATATATATATATATATATCAATCTTTTATCCATATGTCATAGTGCATAGAATTGATACACTTCAGTTGATCTAAGACTGAATTACAACTTTTGACACAATCCCTAGACCACAATTAGGTCTGACTTAGAGAGGTTTTTGAAAAAGTACTTAAAAATCATCACTGGAGTAATTTTAGGCTATATGTGCATGTCTCCTCAGTAAATTTTAGATGATCCTTATTAAGTTTTACTGCTTTTTATTGTGAACTTATTTAATACAATAAGTTGAAATGGATCCACTTTCTCAATGATAATTACATATTTTTACATTTCATCAAACCTAGGAAATGGACATTAATACAACATTTTTAAGTCAAGCAAATACATTAACTGAATTTCACCAGGTGTTTTTTGTTTGGTTTTTTTTTTTTGTCTGTGTATGTATGTGTGTGTATATGTATGTGTGTGTGTGTGTTTCTGTTGTCTATCTGCCTATGCATGTGTAGTTTGAAACTTTATCAACTGTGTAGGTAAGAGTAACCATTATAGGTAATATTAATAGTCAGATATACACAGATGCATCACTATTAAATTCTTTATATTTTTCTTCAATCCATGCTCTTTCCTCAGCCTACCTCTTGGAAACCACTAAAATGTTGTGCCTCTCTATAATAGCCAATGTCATATAGCTGGAATCATACATGATGTCACCAACAAGGAACAGCTTTTCATTTTTCAAAAATTTGGCACCATAACCCAGAAATTCATTCAACTGTTACACATAGTTACGTGCAATAATTCATTCTTATTTCTTGCCGAATAATAATTATAGTATGCACAGTTCACAATTTATTTGTTCATTCAACCCTTGAAGGACATCTGGTTAGATTCTAGTTTGGGGATTTTATAAATAAAGCTGCAGTGAACATTTATGGGCAGGTTTTTGTGCAAATCTAAGCCATCATTTCTCTGGGATATATATCCAAAAAAGTAACTGCCAGGCCATATGGTAAATGTATGTTTAATGTTACAGAGCAGTGCCAGATTTTTTTTCCAGTGTAACTATGCTCTCATTGTCAATCCCCGAGAAGTAGGGTCTCAGCATCCTTGCCATCATTTGTTAACATCAATGAGTATTTAGTGCAACCATTTTTAAAGATATATAGTTGTATCTTGTTATGATATCAATTAGAATTTCTCTGATGGCTGATGATAGTTAAACATACTTTCGCGTATTTATTTTGTTTGGCATGTCTTCTTTATGAAATATCCACACAAACTTTGGTCCTTTTTCTGATTGAATTGTTTTCTTCTAATTATAAAATAAGTTTTAAAATCAGACTGTGTAATTCCAACTTCCACATTTTTCCTTGTTTATTTGTATTTTGCTAATTATGTTGAGTGTTCCAGTTCCATTATCTTGACAGCTCTACTTTTTTTCCTCGTCTTGCAATCATTCAGTCTGTTTTACTGGTAATCAGAAAACTTGATATTCCTACCCTATTTACTTCATTAACCTTCTGCTCATCATGAGTGTCATCTATTCATCTTGTCCTCTATTCATTCATGATGCCTCTAGATTCTTCTCCAGAGATTTATTTATACTTTCTCCCAAAAGATTAGAGTTGAAGACTCAGTTATCCTGACTACTCTTCATTTCTGATGGCCACAATTTTCTTTGCTGTTAACTATTTACATTAGAGTGAAATTGTGAGTTTTTAAACCTTAAACACACACAAAAATGCATTCTTCCCGCATGTAATCAAAAACTTTAAAATGAAAATGAACAACAAAAGAAGTAAGAAAGCCCATAAAATTTCATCTTTTTCCATGAAGGTCATATTAGTGTGGCTCTATTTATTACATTATGAATATGAAATTATTTTAAAAGTCCCCTCTCTCTCTTTAAATTTTCTCCTTGTATCTGTGTCTGCCCTTTTGCCCCTTCGGTAATATGATGCAGCTGCTTCCCTGGTGCCTAAGGCACATGCATCTTTTTTCTGTTGTGTTTTTGTGAATAATTTGTTCTATGTCATGAAGCATTTCTGTTTCTGCTCTAGTTCTCATTCTCTTTATTGTCTCTCTGTCTCAATAACTTGCTTTCTCTCCCTTTAAACTAACTGGAGTTCCTCATAGTTAATTATGAGATAGAATAGCGCATCTTCTGTCTCATTGTTTCCCTTAGTATTTATCCTTAAATCTTTACTCTGTTCCAAATAGTTATTTTACAACTTTTTTCCATGTGAATTACTTTGCATATAGTTAAATTTCCCCTCCACTTAACATTATATATCTCATGGTGCCTCAACTCAAAGGAATGATTTCATACAATTCTTTTGATTCATTTTCTTCTGCAATATGGTCTCTATGACTTCATCTTCACATAGCTTTATTGAATGGGAAGTAAAGAAATCTGAATAGTTTAGATGATTTCCTAACATAATATTTATAATATAGAGCAACAGGAATGTTCCCACTGGATGAAAATAGTGTCTGCAGTTGCTTATATCTAGGGGGCAAGGGTGTCACTCAGCCATAAGATTTCTGTCTGATGTGCAATTTCCCCTCATCCAATGCTGCAAGTCTCTAATGAATTAAAAACATCTTGTCAAAATAATCACAACTTTTTCACTTTCAAATGTGTGTTTGTTTGCACTATGAGAATAACTTCTCTCACCTTGCTCATCAACGCATGTAAGCTGCAACAAAGAACTGAGAGATTGTGCTTGCTCGCTGCATATTTAACTCCAAATACTACTGCCAGGCTCATGTGTGCCATGTATTCTGATTACATAATGAGGCATATGAAATCAGGTTTTATTCTGACAAAATTGAATCACAGAGGAACCATGTGCAGAGACGCCTGTGATCCTGCAAGTAGGTGAGTTATGTGAAGCAGTGTATTCAGGGTATTTCCCAAACTAACATTAATTAAAATGACTTCTTTCTTCCCACGTAGCAAATCTTTGTTGTATAACTATGCTTAACCGAGGACAAGCATGTCTGTGCAAATGTAGCTGTCATTCAGATGACACAAAAATATAGGCTCTTGGATCAGAAGTGCCGAGGCCTCTTTCACTGCATACATCTATGCTTAGGTGACACAGACTGGCAAGTATTTCTTATTCATGAGTTCTACTGCACGAGGAAGCCTCGCCTGAATTTTAAACTGTTATGGGATGTGAATACATTCTAGCTTAGAATTAGGTAAACTGGTCGTAGAATATCAGAGAGAAGTCGGTAGAAGAGCCACTGCCTGCAAAGCACGCTTTTCATGTGGGCTCTGGCTCTCATGGCTGTTCCAATATTTATAAGTTCATCTTTATTTTCCTATAGTCTTTAGAGATTTACGGTGAAATCTCAAAATTCCAACCCTCCTCATTCCTCTGCAGGTACTACTCATTGGTTTCCAGTTCTTAGGCCTCTGTGTCTAGAGGGGCACACATGCACTGGACAATCATGGCCTCCTTAGCCTATCTTCACCTTCGGTCTGTTTTCACTATAGTGAATGCACAGTTCACATACCCCTTCAGCAATGGCTTGTCCCTTAGAGGCATCTACTGGTCGTTTGGAAAATTAATGTAGCTTCCTGGCCCAGATGCTTGAAACAGATTATGAAGGGTACTTCTTTTGCTTAAGGAATCATTATTTATTTCACCATTGACATGATTTTCTTTAGAAAGCATTTGGAATAGTTTGGCTAATAATTTTGAAACATTTTTATATTGACAATGAAGTCTCTTTAAGTATTACTCCAACACTTAAAACCCTCAAGCTAAGAGATGTCAGATTATACGACTGAAAATTCAGGATTTTGTAATCTGAGGATGGCTTGTAGACTCTGAATAGGTAAGAACATTGAGGGAAATTTTAGACAGTGTAAAATGTACTTTCTTGTATATTTAAAACTCTGATTTTTAAATTTGACTAGTGTGTTGACACAAAGTGGCATTCAATAGAAACACAAATTATAATGAAGTGAATTTTAAAGTTCATCTAAATGTAGCAGAAATAAGACAGGTTAGGTGAACTCAAGATCACAATAGTAGCATGTCTCTCTCTCTCTTTTTTTTTAATTAAGAAAACTTTTGCATTCATTTTACACACCAAAGATTCCCCTCTTCCCTTCTCCTGCCCCCCCCACCAACCTCCCCCTCCCAACCCATCCCTCACTCCCCCCCACAAGAAGGCAAGGTCTCCCAAGGGGAGGCACATCCAGTAGAGGCAAGTCCAAACCCTTTCCCCTACCTCAAGGCTGCAAGAGGTATCTCATCATAGGTAGTGGGCTCCAAAAAGGCTGTTCATGCACCAGGGATGGATTCTGATCCTACCGCCAGGGGGCCCCCCTAGCAGATCAAGGTACATGACTGTCTCGTCCTACAGAGGGCCTAGTCCAGTCCCACACAGGCTCCATGAGCATTTAGTGCAGCCATTTTTAAAGGTACATAGTTGTATCTTGTTATGATATCAATTAGAATTTCTCTGATGGCTGATGATAGTTAAACATATTTTTGCATATTTATTGTTTGGCATGTCTTCTTTATGAAATATCCACACAAACTTTGGTCCTTTTTCTGATTGAATTGTTTTCTACCAATTATAAAATAAGTTTTAAAATCAGACCGTATAATTCCAACTTCCACATTTTTCCTTGTTTATTTGTATTTTGCTAATTATGTTGAGTGTTCCAGTTCCATTATCTTGACAGCTCTACTTTTTTTCCTGGTCTTGCAATCATTCCAACTTTCATGAGTTCCCACTAGTTTGGTTTGGTCATCTCTGCAGATTTCCCCATCATGATCCTGATACCTTTGCTCATAGCATCCCGCTTCTCTCTCTTTGACTGGACTCCAGGAGTAGAATCTCTTTAAAGTAGAGTAACATTTATGATTATGATGGTAATGTAGAATGTGACATTACATCTCCACTTCTTAATAGAAATTGATATTCTAAAGGCACAGGTATGCAAACCACAGAAATTATTATTAAGAGGGAAACAAATGCCTGAACTGAGCTTTCTACTCTTAATTTGATTTGTGTCTGTACTCTTCTTTACCAGAAAGGAATTAAACCAGTCCACAAGGATAAATAAAATATGACAAAATTTAAGTTAAAATTGGAGGATAAAACAAAGGATAAATAAATAGAACCTGAAATATATCAAAATATATATTCAGTGTGTTGATACATCAAGATGCATTCTGTAATAAAGCATCTTCATTGTTGATCTACACACTGAAATTTAAACTTTCAAATAGCCAAGAGAAGGCAACTATCATTTTATTTGTATAAGAAAGGATGTTTGAGATATACCTAAACTAGTATAAAGAAACAAATATGATGGATTAGGAGAGAATTTTACCTGAAATTGTTTATCAGAGAGCAAATGTTCTCAAGAATAGCCTCATAATGAACCTGGGAGGCAGAGGCAGGAGGACCACTGCAAGTGCAAGTACAACATGGTCAGCATAAAAAGTTCTGGGAAATCATGGACTCTGTATTGAGACCACATCCTTACATTCTATAATGAATGTAGAAAGGTATATACAGGAGAATACAAAATACTCGAAAGTAAACTAACAGTATAATAATACTAGAAAAATTAAGTAGCAATATGTGTAGCATTTTAAAAGATATAATACAATGCAGGAAAATATATAGGCATTGAAATGTTTTAACTCAACAGCTTTTTACCATCAAATGTTTTTTTTGCAGTTAAAAATCCCAGACAACACAATCCAGATGCTCTGTGTAATATCCATCTTTACGTGGCTTATTTTTTATACTACCTTTACTGTCTCTTTAAAGATTTTATTTTTAAAAACTATGTATTTCTTTATATAACTGTATATATTCCTTTTTCTCTCTCTTCCAAGCCTATGTACATTTTTTTACACACGTTGTAAAGCATTTAACAATCTTGTTTCATCTGAATCTGCCTTATTGTGTAACTAACTATTGCTTTAAACTGCAGCATTTGTAAGACCAAAATGGCCACTGTGCCTGGTGGCTCCGCCCACCTCAGCTTCCCAACATGGCAGTGGTATAGTTTACCATCAGCTCTGGGAACCATCAATTCTTAGAAACACTGGGTCTATGCTTTTATCAGAGCAGCATGTAGCCCAGAAACCGCCCCCCCCTTTTTTTTTGTACTAGCAAAGGCTAAATTCACCATGCAGCGTAATGTGCCGATTGCAGACACCTCATTCCGGCCATACTGCTGGTCAAACATGCATGCCAGGAACCCGCCAACTTGAGAGAGACAACTAGGAAGCTGTTTTTAGCTCCATTTTGAATTGCTTATTAAATATTCTCAGGTTTAAGGTGGAAACTCGAGCCGTTGGGCACCAACTGTCACCCAGGTGTGGTGTTGCACAACTGTAGTCCCTGCATTTGGGAGGCGAAGGGAGGAGGACTGTGGGGTCCGGCCAGCCTATGATATTTGTCTAACAAGGCATTGTATCAAAAGGAAGCAGAGAGACACACAAGTTGTGAGACAGACGTAAACTTGCACTCACCAAATTTTATCTTAAAAGTAGATCAGCAGCAGAAAATCACACATACAGGGTAAAATATAATATAGCCATACCATTCTTTCATCTCTGCACTTGAGATGGCATTCACCTGAGAAGAAGGTGAAAAAAGTCTTCATTGGCTCTACACATTCACATACTGAAATTTGGAGGAGTCAGAACTGAGTTCTCAGGCAAGCTTTTAGATCAGCCCTTGTAGTGATTTTGATGACCACTGTGTGATACATCTTGGAACTCATTCCAACCATGTTAATTGGCAAAGATGTATAAGCTGCACTGTTCATTGAAGATGGAGTTAAGTAGGCTAGTAACAGCATTAGAAATAGCAGCCAGTTACAGAGATGCAGATAGAAGACCTTGGGCAGAACAAGCAGGTGCTCTCTCAAGTCCTGCATTCGCTGTGACTTTATTCCCATTTGTATGGCTTAAGTAGGCTTTAAAAAACACAAATTTCTGTTACTAGATGTCCAAAATTACTCTTAAAGTTATTGGATTAAGACAAAAATATCTTTGTGTCTTTCAAAATCAGGTAGACATGATTTTGAAGAAAAAAATGTACTGAACACTGGAAATAATAGATAATGCTCAGTTGTCTCCTGCTAATAAAGAAGTACACAGAGAAATACTACATATATGAAAAGGTCCAGTTGAACAAAGAAGGGGAATATAAAGAATTTTTAAAAATTCAATACTATTCCTACAAACAGTAAAAAAGATATACTTAATATGTTAAGTGTAGATAATTTTAAATGCAAGTTACTTGCATAGAAAATGATATTTCTGAATATTTAAATTTAGGAAAAATGAGATAAAATACAGAAAACTAGAAGCAAAATGAAAATCTTATGATACCAAAGATAACTATTTAAAAATGTGGTGAGGGACATGTAGATAAAGTAGAAGTTCTCATGGAAGAAAAGATATATACAAAAATAATGTATAAAAAGGAATTCCCAGAAATAAAGAAATATTTAGGTCTTTGAATACAAATCTGTGCCTGAAGAATTAGCTAATGAAAAATTTAAAATGCAATACTTAGACATTCATATAGGCATATTCTAGTAAAATGCATAATTTTTAAAAGGTAAAAAAGCCATGACAATTATAAAGTGAAACTAATTTGTCCAATAAAATGTTATCAGAATAGTTCTGCAATGTGACATGCTAACATGGAGTTAGTTTCAAGTAAAAGGTTTTAGAAGAAAAACAAGTTATGATAATCCAAAAGTTTCACCTCCAGATAAACTAGCCCTAAAATGTAAAATGTATCTTTGAAATAAAAATGAATGATCATTCATGCCAGTTCATGAGATGAGTCAAAAGACAGAAAAAATATGAGGAAATTGTACATAATGACTGTAATAAGTATGAATTACAGAAAACATAACTAATATCTGAATAAATTCTGTGAGAAGAGTAATCTGCTATGGATATGGGTTTATATAATAAAATAAGACAATATAACATAATAACAAATATATACCACCCAAACCACATTTAAGATGGGCAATTAATATTTTAAATATGTCCACAGAGTTGTACAGCCATTATTTCAATTAGAACATATAAAATGTTTTTGCATTATAAAGAAGCCCTGGGGCTAGAGAGCTGGTTCAGTGGCTAAGAGCACTGGCTGCTTTGCCAGAGAATCTAGATTTGAGTCCTAACACCCTCATGGAGGCTCACAATTGTCTGTCCCAGGAAATCTAATACTATCTTCTGACCTCCATGGTCACTGTTCACACACAGTGTACTGACATACATGTAAGCAAACCCCACCCCCCACAAAAATAAGTTTAAAAATAAATGAAAGGAACCTCATCCGCAAGGAGTGACTCCTCATTTCTCCTTCCCGGGAATGTGCAACCAGTAATGAATGTACTTGTTATGTCTATGGACTCACCTCTTCTGAACATTTTATGTTAATGGAAGTGCACACTGTGTGGCTTCTGTTGACTTTTTTGTTTTATCATAATGTATTTACCCATTAGCCACTGGTGGGTGTCTGAGACATTTCTCTATTTTTGACTAGTATGAATTACATGACCATAAGACATGTATATGTATGCATATATGAACATATGATTTATTATTATTAGATGCACAGATACGAGTAGAATTTCTGGGTCACATAATAAGATTGTGCTTAACCTTTAGCGTAGCTATCAAGTGATTTTTCAAGTATCATTTTCATTCCTACTGGCAATGTATGAAGAATTCCCATTTCCCCCAACTCTTGTCAATGATTGTTGTTACCCAATTTTAAAATGTGTTCTTGTCACAACTGTCTTTCTTAGTAGTTATGAAATTATCTCACATTGCGGTTTTGATTTTCATTTCCCTAATGGATAACAGTGTTAAGTGTTTTTCATGTTTATTATGCATTTGCATATCTTCCTTCAGTAAATAAAAGTCTATTGAGATCCATTTCCTATTTAAGATTCTGTTATTGAGTTAGTTGTAGGACTATATTTATATATTATATGTTAGAAAAAATTTATTTTGAAATATTTTCTTCCATTTTGTAACTGTCCACATTTTTAAAAGAAGAGTTCTATTAATTCTTTAAACTTTGTTAATAACTATCAATGAATTCATCCAGACCTCATTTTTTTTCTTTGAGGTAACACATTTCCAAACAGAAATTATGAGATATTGAAGCTTAGAAAATTAATAAGCCATTGCAAAGACACAATTCAAAGGATCCTTAATTTTTTCTAAGAATGAAATAGTCTTCAGAAGACAGTTAATGATTTTCTTAGTTTCCAGATGAAGGGAGACTCTGCTGGTATTTGGAAGTTTGAAAATTGAGTGGATTGAAGTGTTTCCTCTCTAAATCTGTATGTTAAAACCCTCACTCTGAAGTATCTTTATTTGGACATGAAAACTTTAAAAAAATGAATAGGTTTCAATAACTATAGAGAACGCCCTATCAGAAGGGATTTGTGTCCGTATTAGGAAGGGAAAGTATCTGTGCACACAGAGGGTGAGCTTGCTAGGGTGTGAAGATGACCACACATGGGTCAATAAGAGAGGTCTTGAGAGAGACTAACTTTGACAAACATGGATCTTAGTGTCTCACCTCCAGAAATACTGGTTAAGCTGTTTAGTCTATGGTAGTTAGCTATGGATAACTAAATAAGATTTATTGCATGCCAATTCATATTTTCGATTTCTTCTTGGGTCAGTTTCAGGAGTTGTCTTAATAAAAAAGAAGGTTGTCTTTCAATTATGACTGTGTCTCCACCACAGACTGCAACCAAACTGTGCCATTAAGTACCATTCAAACATGGGGTGGTAGTGTTATTGACTTTAAGTTCAATATCAATATATTCACAATATGTGCATCCAGAGAAAGGAGGGGGCAGTTCAGCACACCATGGATAAAGAGGCCTGAGAATGTGCTGATATAGTACTGACAATGTAGGATGAAGCTAGAGCAAGAGGAGTGGAGATATCCAACAAGACTTCTGTAGTTATTATCCAGTGTTAGAAACGTGTTCAGCCTCTCCTTACTTCATTTTCTTAGAAAGACATATGGCACATAATTATTCATAATTAATATGGTAAATAGTGTGTGAGTGGTATGTGTTTAAATAGAAAAC
>CABHPQ010150099.1:14188-29774 GCA_902168405.1 Peromyscus aztecus
CCATGAGAATTAATGGTCTCTACAGGTTGTTTAATGTAATTTCTTTTTAAATGAGGTAAGACAAGAAGCAATATGCCATTAATATTTTCTTTTGGACTTAATTTGTAGTCTTTTATATTAATGCATATATATAATATATAAATAATATATATGCATTAATACAAAAGTAATATATACCTGATATTACTTTCTCTCAACTTGAAGAACAATATTTACTATTACTAAAACTTTGTTTGCCAGCAATAAATTTTCTTAATTTTCTTTTTTGTAAGATTTATAATCTTGACTTTTTTTTTAGTCTTGATGAGCGTGAATTTTTTGATGGACTTTTTTTAAAAATTCAGTACATTGATTTTGTCATGTATACTTTTCAATATTTCAGATCCAAAGTCAGCTGTTAATATTTTGGGATTTCATTAAATTATCAGTGTGGTTTTTCTGTTATTTCTAAGGCTGTCTGGGTGTGAATATTTGCTTCCCACTCTGAGTTCTTTGAGCTTCTTGAATGAATAAGTCACATCTGAGATGTTTATAGATATAATCTCTTCATGCATTTCTGGATTCCCCCTTTTTGATATTCCCAGTATATGGATGTTGATGGGAAGAGTGTCTCATATTTCTTCAGGGGTATTTTCACCTTTGTAAATTTATTTTTAATTGCTTTCTTCAAATTACATATTCTGTCCGTCTTTCCTCAAGTGTGTTGTTTCTTTCTCCTGACAACTTAAAAACTACTGTTAAACCCTTCAAGCGTGTACTTTTCATCTAAATTACAGTATTTTTTAATTTTTTCCCTTTTTATTATTATGTATTATTTTTATTATTAACCTACTCCCCATTCCTACCTCCTCTAAAGCAAGGTCTCCCATGGGGAGTCAGCAGAGCCTGGTACATTCAGTTGAGGCAGGTTCAGGCCCCTCCTCCCTACACCAAGTCTGCACAAAGTGTCCCACCACAGGCACTAGGCTCCAAAAAGCTGGATTATGCACCAGGGACGGATCCCAGTCCCACTTGAAATGCTCCCTAAGCATTTCAAGATAAACAGTATGTGAAAGTCTGAAATTACCATTCCTCCTTTTCATCAGGTCTGTATTTTTCTATGACATCTTTACTGGCATCAAATATTGCTTTAATTATTGAAAACACTCTTCAGTTTTAAGAACTCATTTATAATCACTCCTTTGAAACCCTTCTTTGGTGAGTGCCATATCCCGATCTCTCAGGGTTCTCACGGCCTCTATATTGACCTGTGGATGAGTCACTCTGCTTCATTTCTTTGTGTGCTTCAAATCCTTTTATACATAAATTGGACATTTGGGATGATTAAATGAAAACTGGGCAATGATTCTCCTCCTCTCCCCTCGGGTCTATAGCTTAACTGTGTATTTGTTTGGTGACTGTATTGATAATTCAGTAGTCAATTTTCCCTGTACTGTGCAGCTTTTGAAGTCACTCAGCAGAAGATGCAGTCATGGACCCAGATGTGAATATCCAACCATGCCTAAGTTACAAGGTTCTTCCAGCTTCAATTTTATAGTGTATTTCTTTACCTTTTCCCCCCTCTCATAGTCTATGTGTTTTTCCTGGTTTTACACTCAGCTATTCACAGTCACCAAATGGTAACTGACTGTTCTATTATTTTAGAGAGTATCTCAGGTCAGAAATTGTTCCACTTTTTATTTCTAATTAACACCTCAGTCTCTTTGCCATATCATAGTTTGTGTGCTCTCTGGGCCTTCCTCCCTCCCCAAGTGCTATTTTTGTTTTTAGCATCCTTCTCTCTGTATCTCTCTCTCTCTCTTATGTGTTTTACTTTTGTTATCTTTGGGCTGTGAGCCTTCTCCTAATTGCTTACTACCAACCCTCACCCCCACTCCACCATTTTCTACAGCATTGTTATACCTAAATTGTCTCCATGCTTTGGTCTATATATAATCAGACCCCTTAGATAGAGCCATGGGGGCTTTCTGTTCTGGTGGATTGTTCGGCTTTATGAGTAGAATGACTGGGTAGAGTCCAAAGAACAGTAGCTTCTTGCTTAGAGTAGCATACCTGTTTGATGAATAGGGTACCTATTAATGGTGGCACTAGTCTCCTGTTATGGTATATGCATCTTTAGAGGGAGCTGGACCAATATTGTCTGGAGCCAGAATTTTAACTATTTGAATTTGAAGTATAATTTCTACCCAACAGTAAGGGCCTTGACCTCCCTAGCCGATAAGAAACTGGATCTCTGGGCGGTGGTGGCGCATGCCTTTAATCCCAGCACTTGGGAGGCAGAGGCAGGCAGATCTCTGTGAGTTCAAGGCCAGCCTGGTCTCCAAAGCGAGTTCCAGGAAAGGCGCAAAGCTACACAGAGAAACCCTGTCTTGAAAAATCAAAAAAAAAAAAAAAAAAAGAAACTGGATCTCTGGCCTGGGAAATGAAAAGGCATGGAACCTCATCTTGGTAACGTATGAGTAAAATAGGATTACTACTACACTTCTCCTGAGGATTTTAGAATCAAATTTTAACACAAATACTGTAGCCTCTCACTCTTCTTAATTAAATTCAATGTATGTTCTTAAATAACTGTTCTTCATTTGGGTCAGTTCCTTTGTACAACTTCCAGTGACTTTAAATGGTTTACCTTAGGCATTAATAATTCTCTTCACTTATGACTGGTTTGCTTGGGAGAGAGTTGGGGGTTCTTCACATTGCTATCCACTCTGGCAACATTTTCCTCTCAAGTTTATTTTTATAGCATATTACACAATATAATAACTTATAAACATATATGTGCATATATTTATACATACTTGAATACACACTTATTCCCATCTATATGAGCATACAGGCATGATGGTATTCTGAGTCAAGTTACTGACATAATTTATAAATATCTGGACTAGCAAATGAGAAATAAGTGTAGATAAAGATAAAATTTCAAGAAGCTGATTATTTATCACTATCTGAAAAAAAGCATTGGGAAAAATACTGCTTATTTGGAGAAAATATATTCAAAATGTATGTCTAATAGGTGTTTATATTTGAAATGTCTGAAGAACTTGTATGAGGATATAACTACTGTGATAACCAATGAAAACATCAGGAAGCAGTCACTTCAAATGTGGGCAAAGAACCAGGATAGACATTTCTCCATACGAGATACACAGCCAACAAAAACATTAAACTGTCATTTATCAATAGGAAATTGCATTCCAATCTACACTTAGCTATCACTTTTTACCAGTTTAGATGGCCATTGCCTGAAAAAGAAATGTTTTGAAGGATGTTTGGAAATTAAGACCATTTTCTACTCTTAAAAAGAATATAATATAGTGTGACTGACTTTTTGAAAACAATTGATTCGATCTAGCAATTCAACTTCTGGGTATGCACCTAAGAGAATTTAAAGTAAAGTTTCAGAGCGGTATCTTTGCATCCACAGTCATTTCAACATTATTCACATAGCCAAACATGTATAACCCATGTACACATTAACAGATGATAGCATAAACATATAGTACATTCATTCAGTGGAATATGATTCAGCTTTGTAGAAGAAAAATTCTGACATGTGCTACATACAGCATTGATATCATTTGATGACAGGATCTACCTGAAAAGATCCATTTACTAACAGTTAAATGGTGCATGGTTCTAGGTCATGGGTTACTATCAGTAGTCAAATTGATGAAAACAAAGTAGATTGACAGGAACTATAGGAAAGATGGAATGCCAAGTTTTATTTAATGATGGCACGAGGGAGGCTATGCTGGGCTATGCAAGCTACAAAGAATTCCTACATACGTTTGCACAATGTGAATGTGCTTAGCACTATCCACTATTTGTTTATCGTAGTTCAGTTGCTAAATTTGATGTTACATGCACTTACAGCAACTGGATAGTACACCATTATTGATGAAGAAAAAGTTAAATAGGATTAATTTAGTAAAAGACTATCTTGTGGGAAAAAATATTCATGCATCTTTAAATTTTCCCAAAAGTGTGGATCAAATCCAGAATATTCCTGATTCAGAAGCAAAATAACTTACAAGCAGGTAATAGAGGTAATGTGGGGAAAATCAGGACAATTTGGAACTGTCTTTGTTGATGAAACCAGGTTTAACCATTTAAAGTCAGCTGGATATTATCATCCCGACTATGGGGACAAACCTACAAAACCTTTTTGTCATTTGGTTAAAAAATCAAGAAACATTTCCATAAAAACAAAATATATAAATATGGCAAAAATGATTCCATAATGGAGAGCAAAAAAGATTGACTGACTTCACATAAAAAATATGCAGTATGTTGAGCAACTAAAATGTATTTAACTCTACAATAATTAAAACACGTTTAAGCAGCTAGCAAGTGTTTAGATGGAAAAATGAACATGTTTAAATCCCAACTTAACATAGAAGACCAAAATGTCACTAATTAAAGAGCCAAACATGTACACATGTATCATGAATGATGATCCTGATATTAAACTAGATAGTAAAACAGAAGCAAGTTTTCATGCACCATAATCCCTTTAAATATTAATATAAGCAAAGCTGAGAGAAAAATACAGAAGGAAGGAATCATTTTCTTAAATCTTCCAAATGTTAAACATAATTATTTTTGAGCCCCATGATTAACAATGAGTCTCACTTTCTTTGATGCATCTTTGCATATTTTAAAAATCTTTTATAGTACACACTTAAATCTTTAATAATTAGAGAAATAAACATGTTGGGAATAAAGTAATGCATGTTTTAGACCTGACCGTGTTTAAATGAATTTCACTAGTGAATTGGTGGGTAGCTACTTGGTTACTCTTTCCCTTTCTTCTGAGTATGCCTCTGAGGACGTTGCCTGGATATTTCTTCTTGACTACTGTGGCATGGGGCCTCTCCTAGGCACTTCTGATCTATCCATCAAAGGAAGCGTGTGGAGAAGATAAGACTCAAGGCCAAACAGCTATTTCTTCTGCTTCTTTCTGGCCCCAAGCTGCTTCAGCTCTTGCAGGTCATAGGACTCTCTGAGAGACTCCAACAATTGAGCTCTGGATGCTGGAGTTTAACTAGACACACCAGGAGATTCAAGGTACTAGCTCAACTTTTGAATAACTTCACTCCAGTTACCACCCTTTTGCTTGTAAATTTAACTTGTCTTCTTTACTTCCATTTTTTTAAAAACTTTTACATTAGAACTTGTTATGCTCAACATATCTGACATCACTATCCTAATTTACATTCTCCTGAAAGACCATGTGAAGTCTACTAGGACCTGATACTATTCAACTGAAAATGTATCTGACAAAACCACCCTTCAGAATCTTCTGATAGTTTACACTTTTCATTGCAGAAATTAATGAGCTTCGTTATGACATTCTTATACATGTATACTAGGTACGTTGAACATATGCAATACTCCAACCCTCCCCGCCATTCATTCCACACTCTTGTCTCCACTGCCTGATCCAACTGGTCCTCTCTGTGTTCACAGATAGTCGCCTTTCTCTCTTCATGTTTTTCTAAGTCTGGATTTCATATGTGAGAGAAACATGCAATATTTGATTTTATGAGTTTGGCTTATTTCTTCATAATGACACATAATAATGTGCGCAATGGTGGGCACCATCAGCGGCTTCTTCCTGTGGAACTCCCATGAGAGCACTTTGGACCTCTGCTGCCTCTGCTTAGACAGCCACTGAGGAATTGGTTTTCTGTCACTTTGAATTTTGCTCAGTAAACCCTTTCAAATGCAAGAGTCAGGTTTTAAAGGCGAATATGCAAAACAAAGAGAGAACAAGAGAGAAACATCTTCAAACCCCACATGAAATAATTTATGAAGCAATAAAGTATTCCTATACAAATGCAGCTACTCCAAGGGTAAGTAAGAAAAGCACTTCTTACTGTAATTTTAAAATCAATGTTAAATAGCATCTACTTTTAGCCTACCTTTATCCTGCAGCATCATAGCTGCTCACAGGTTTTCTGCACATCTTATTACATCTTGAGGCTGTCCACATAGCCGCTGTGCATGCTGATTCTCAGTCACTTAGAAAGCATCTAGTATTGCTGATGATGGAAGGGATGCTGCAGGATTGTGCTTCCTTCAAAACATTTCAGTAGTCACGTTCCTACTTTTGTGTCTTTTTTTTAATCTAAATTTTACATAAGAGAGAATATATGCAACAAAGTCTGAAATGTTTCACTTGACACGGTGTTGGCCAGCAACAGAACCTCCTTCCTATAATTGAGCTTATACAAAGTGGTGACAGCAAGTGCCTTTGCTTAGATTTCGATTAGGAAACTGGTTTCCTGTCACATTGAATTTTACCCATTAAAGACTATGAGGTATTCTTTAACTTTGTTCAATTTAATATGTCTTAAAATGATAAAAAAAAAACACAGCATACAAATTAATGAGATATCATATGATGGTTCAGTACACATGTTATTTCAGGTTTAAGTCAAATTAACCATAAAAGTATCTCCTCAAAGGTTAGTCATTTCTTTATGGTGAAATATTTAAAGTTCCGACATTTGAAAATATTAATTTCTTCATCTACACCAGAAACTTACTCCTGTTTAAACTATAACCTAGTGTCCATTGATTAATCTTTCTCCATCTCTTCTACCTCATCATCTTATTCTCTCAAACCTTTGATAGCTATTCTGTTTTCAACCTCACATGATTTTTGCAGTCTCCCATGATCATGTCAGATCATGTGACACTTGTGTTTCTAAGGCCTGGCTCATCTTAGTGAACATAGTGGTCTTCAGGTTCAACTATACTATCTCAAATGACAGGATCTAATTATTGTCTGTAGTGCTCACTACTGCAGCACATACACGTGTGATTTTGTGTATCTGAATAGCATAGTTGCATATTACATCTTCTTTATCCACTTTCCAGCTGTTGGGCATCTTTGTTGTTCCTATTTCTTGGCTACTATGAATAGTGCTAAAGTAACCAAGGGAGTGCAGATGTCTCTAGAATACTTACACTGTTTCCTATGACTATGTGCAATGCTAGTAGGATTGCTAGATGACATGGCACTTCTAATGTTAATATTTAAGGAATCTTGGTAGTGTTGTCCATAATGGTTGCACTATTTTACATTCCTTCAAACATTGTGCAATGATCTTCTTCCCCCATTTTTCATGATTTATCATCACTTAACTATAATTCTTTTGATAATAGCAATTAATAGATTAGGTCACGAGGGCTCCTCCCTTACATGTACATTAGAGCATTTATAAAAGGGACTTCACATAGCAGCGGGCCTGTTTCTCTTCATATCCTACCTGGCCTGTGGAGTTAGAGGCCTTGGAAGCAGGGCCTGGGCCTTCCCCACACACTGAACCTGCCGACTCCTTGATTATAGACTTCCTTCCACCTTCTGTGATGTCTCAGAGTGGTTTCATTTATGTTTTCCCAATAATTAGTGATTCTCAACATTTTATTTATTTATATGTCTATTTAGGATTTCTCTGTGTAGCCTTGGCTGTCCTGGAACTCATTCCATAGTCCGTACTGGCTTCAAATTCAGAGATCCACCTGCCTCTGCCTCCTGAGTGTGGGATTAAAGATGTGTGTCACCACTACCCGGCTAGTCTGAACATTTCAGAAATAGAATTTTTAGATGCCAGGCAGTGGTAGTGCATGCCTTTAATCCCAGCACTCGGCAGGCAGAGGCAGGCAGATCTCTGTGAGTTCAAGGTCAGGCCAGGCTACAGAGTGAGTTCCAGGAAAGGTGCAAAGCTACACAGAGAAACCCTGTCTTGAAAAGTCAAAAAAATAATTTAGAGATATCTGTGTGTTTTGAAAAATCATATTAATGTATTTCAATTATAAAGGTAGTACACTTTTCTAATGTTCAATGTATTGTATGGAGCTGCTCATATATTTCTGTAGTAGCAGGATTCTGCTAATAGTAACTATTTCACCTGACTCAGAGTTGGAAGACCGAATCCTTGTGCATTGTTACTGACCTTTTCACTGTGGTTCTTTTCTGCAAGTGATAGGAAACTTGAAGTTGGAGGTTGAAATCTAAACTTAAATCTTGCCACCACCCAGTGTTACTAGACCTTTGACTTCAGACACATTGCCATAGTTCTAAGAGAAGCTCCTAGTAATATTAAAAGCAGATTTCTCTGTACAGACTACCCCGCTCAGGTAATTTGTTACAGCTGTTCAGAAAGACTAAGACACTCACTAAGGCCTGACCACCTGAATTCAAATATCATAGCAGAATTGAATTGATTTTGGATAAAATGTGGAGGAAGTAGCTGAGTTTAATAACATTTGTTATTATTGCTGCAGTCTGTTTGGACTATTTAACAAAACACTGTAAAGTACCAGACCCAAACAGGCTCTTTATTTGCTCAAATGTTAGAACAAGACTCAGAGGGAGGAGCCAGCAGATGGGAAAACACTACATGCGCACTCTCCACTTTTGAGATGGCCCAGGGCTCACATGGTGGAGTGGATGTAAACTTTCATTAGGTCTTTTGTATAAGGATGCCAATTGAGTTTGTAAGGATTTTGTGTTCCTGATTTGAACATATTCCAACTGCCCCACTGCTGGATGGCCCTGTAGATAGTGTCTCAACCTATGACCAAATATTCAGACATACCTGGAGTAAAATATGGTCCAGCAACTACTGCTATTTTACATGGTTTATGGCTGGGTGAGCTAGCTAGACAGAGGATGTGTAGGCATCTACTGCAGGAATAATTAAAACCTTACTTCAGTGGAATATGTTGTAGAATGAGAATGAGTATAGACATTTCACATACCATGAATAAGTTCACTACACAGGGGTGATTATTTGAAGACATGTGTGCTGAATTAATGTATGTAGAAGAACATTTACTCATTCCGTTCACATAATTAACTCCTTTTCTCATAATACTGACAGAACTGACCTAATTTTCATTAAGCATGACTACCGTTTTCCTAAACTAATCATATTAATGTCATACTTGTTTTGATATCCAAGAAAGTAATTAGGTTGTTTTTGATGATAGAGAATGTAGTGTATATATATTAGAAATCAGCGTATGCTCCAGTTTTCATTTAAATTTGAATTTAATCAGTTGATAGTGACCCCAGTCAGCTACCTAATGATGAACATAAGTACTATTTCTTGAAGCTAATATATTCTATTATCCTTAGGCATTATTTAATAAATTTTTTAAAATATAAATTAGATATTTTAAGCAAAATTAAGTTGTTGCTATTCTAAGGATATCTTGAGAGCACGTTCAGTCAGTGTGGAGTGTCATCGGTGCACAACTGTTTTACTAATTATTTTTGCTACATTCACATTGAATAACTGATATATATGAAACAATTTTGAAAGAGCTAATTGTTTATAAAATATTCATGAATTTGAAACTGAACTCCCCAAGGTCTCAGAAGTTATATATGTCCAGTTCTAATTGTGTAAATGCTACATATCCTACTTGGATATAGGATCAATGCATTGTATTTTCATCATAGGCAAATCTGAGAAGCATAAATTTGTCAATTTAACCATTTTCATTGTTTGATTTTCAGTACATTCACCTCATCAAAATTCTTTGATGAGCACAAATTCTTTGCCTCTAAAAGTTAAATATAGATGGCATATAATAAAGCAATTCCACTTTTAGAGATATATGTAAAATATTTGAAGGCAGGGATTCAAACAGTATGTCCACTGATACTTTGTACATGTGTTTAATGCTTTGAGATCCTGGGAAGGAGTTTCTCATGGTGGTCACATTACTTCACATTCCTACCAACATAGTTCCAACATTCCATTCCAATGCAAGCATTTTCCCCCTTGTGTTTTGTCAAGTCATCCCAGAGGACGTAAAGTGAGTCCCACATTTTTAATTGCATTTTCCTAATTACTAATGGTGTTAAACATCTGTTCGTGTTCTTCTTCACTCTTGCATGTCCTCTTTTGAAGAATATACATTAGTTAATCAGTATTAATCATAAAACAGACCTGTATAAGATATGTAGACATATTTAAAAAGACATTTATTATAATGAATTTATTCACACATCCATGGAGGCAGAGTTGTTCCATGATCTAAGCACTGCAAGATTCGGGCCCAAGAAAGATGGTGGCACAACTCTAGACCCAACCCAGATCTGGACACCTGAGAACATTGGTATCTAACTGAAGTAGAGTGCACATTCACCCTTGTTTCCTTTTTGTTATACCTACCTCGATCCTCCACAGATTGGATGATGCCCACCTGAATAATAAGTTTAAGCCTACTCATTAAGATGCTCATCACTTCCTGAAACACCCTTAAATGGTGCTTTATTACTGTCTGAACATCCTACAACACAGTTGAACCAACACAGAACTTTAGCTATCACTAAGTCCATTTCTCAGATTTTGAGTTGTCTTTTCATTCTTGAGTTGTTAAAGTTTCTTGTATGTTCTGTATTTATATACTGGATATAACCATATCTATTCTTAACAGATATATACTTAGCAGTATTTTCCTCCACTCTGTAGTTTGTACTTTCACTCTCTTACTGATGTGTGTACTGATCAATACTTGATGATTCTCTGTCCTAAGTGGTATCCAGGATAGATGAGACAAAAGTGTTTTGTGTCAGTCTTTGAACAGCTCACAAAGAGGTTAGAACAAACAAACACAAAGATTTTTTGATTAACCTGGCTCTTCTTAGATAGTATAATTCTTCTTTAGAAAGAGGATTGTGTTCTTCAGGATGGGGGTTGGATAAGGCCTAGCAATAATGCCACAACTTTTTCTTATTGATTGTATTTTGCCTCTTCCTTAATTCAACATTGACTGGGTTGCTATGAGCCCTATGGTTGCTATGACTGTTTTCTAAAGTTCTGAAAAAGTTAATTCTAACAGCAGCTACTTGTTCTTTTTTTGTGAAGTGACAGGTTTTGGGGACTGTCAACTCTGATGTTTAACTAATAACATGCCCCTGTACTGAGATTTTTGCTCTAACTTGAGGCAACAGAATTAGTAAACAACCGACTAACTGTAAGACAGGCTTTGTGCTAAGTACTACAGAAGATATATATGTGGAAGATCAGCCCTTAAGGGCTTTAGGAACTGATGAATTATGCATATAAATATCTATTATATAAGGTGGTTTTATGACTGCAGTGAACCAAAGGAACCAGGAGAGGATTAATAAGCATAACTTTTAATGTGGCCTTTGGGGTTCAAGTGGAATTTTAACAGTTGACGATCATTGGAATAGAACACTCACTTGGAAGGGTGAGCATGAGTATAGTATATAGAGTCAGAAACAAACCTGTGTCCTATGTCATGGTTTTACCTGCTATTTTTGTAGTGATGGTGGAATTAAGAGGATATGATGGCAGTTTTGTTGCTTCAATTTAGATGACAATGAAGATAACAGCTTTTAAAGCACATGTTTGAAGTTCTTGCATCAGAAGGTTATTTTGAAGGTGATGTGCAGATTGAGATTACAGATGTGTATGGAGAACAAAGATGATCAAATTTCACTTTGTAGGTATATTCTTATATTTTGTGCAAGTATTCAAGAGTTTGTTCTAATTTTTAATTAAGAAATAGAGTTTGAAACAGTATAATTGAAAAGCATAAAACAAAAGCCATCACCTAGTGTTTCAATCTTTGGAAATTTTCACATTTACAATATGATTGTATTTTGTAATGAGGATTAAATTCTCTGTTGATAATGATTGTTCTTGTCAACAACAGACATTTTTGTTCCTACACTGTAAATATTTTTCATTTAGAAATGTCACTAAACTAACTTTAAAGGTCAAAAAGGAAGTGCATGGGGAAATTTCAGTGCCTTCTAATTAAAGCACTTGGTTCTCTATTTAGAAATGCTAGCATTATTTTCTCTGTATACCTGTGAATACCATATCTGTGGGTTTAATCAAGATGTATAAAAATAGTCAGAAAATGTTACATCTGTTTTGAACATGTCCAGACATTTTTCTTGTCTTTAGTTCCTGAACAATGCATTTAAACAACCATGTACATAGTACTTAGATTGCATTAGGTATTACCAGTAATCCAGAGGTCATTTAAAACATAACTGAGGATGTGTGGTGTGTATGTGGGGATAGTAGGGCATTTTCATAAGGGACTTGAGCATCCACAGATTTTATCTTCTGCAGGGACCCTGGAACCAATTCCCATGGATAATAAAGAAAGACTCTATTTTCTCTTTAAATATGCTCAGAAACACTAATTAGTGCTATTATATAGTTTTGTGCCAGTAAATAACATGCACTATTTATGGAATAAATGATAAGTTGTTACTTTGATCTAATTAATTATTTTGGTAATATTTCACACACACTTGATAATTAATAAATGTTATTTTCCAACAATCTAATATTAAGAAATTGTATTACTATATACCTCATAGTTATAGTAGAGATGATTTATTGTGTTTGACCTCTAAATATCCTTTGGTTTTATTACCCGTCCTTTATAGTGGTAGACAACATGAGGTACCAAACTGTAACAATATAAATTTTCAGTATGCTTTCAGATATTGAGGAAACTTTACCTCGTTTTACAGCCACCTTTCATCTCCAGAAACTGTGGAGACACAGTTGGATTTACCTGACCCCAAACAGATGTAAACATACCTCTTACACTGTAGAGGGCAAACAAGACTCTTCAACCTAGACAGTTAGTCAACGAGAGAGTGCATGCTTGCTACTGTGAATCTCCAATAGCTAGGAGAGCTGACTGCCCTCCGGAGGATGAGTTCCTGACTAGAGATAGCACTAGCACATTACAACCATATCAGGCAGCAAATCGGAAGTCTCTTTTGAGCTACTCCAAGCTCATGAGATTGACCTGGCCCGTGATCATTCCTTTCTGCTTAAAATTTCTCATTACAATAGCAAAGGAAGAGGAAGAATGGAAAAAAATTACTACCTCAGTTAGGAAAATGCATCATCCAAATTCTAAATTGATAAAAGTTTTATAAAGTATAGATCTTTTTAAAATATATTTTAATCTGTTCTTTTATAGTTTTATGCATGTATACGCATATTTTGAACATTCTCATTCCCTGCTATCACTCTCCAACTTCTTCCAGACACCCCATGTTCATTTTTATAACACACTAAGTCCAATTAACACTGCTTTTATGAGCATGGGTAGAGGGCCATCCCCTGAAACATGCAACTTATCAGTGGCCACAGTCCCAAAGAAAATTGACTCTGTCTTCCCCAGTAACTCTTCTAAAATCAGAATGGAAAAAGAGCAACTGTGTACACAAAATTAAAAATAGATAGATAGATGGATAGATAGATAAGTAAATAAATATGATAACAATAGAGTTTGTGACTCAGGAATTCTCTGCACAGGCTTCCAAGTGAGTAGTAAAACCAAAAGTTTATTATGCTAAGATTTTGTTTATTTTTAATATGGTCATTATATTTCCAGAAAATATTTCAATGCTCTAATTAAAAAATCCATATAATGTTAATCAAATGTCCAACATTACTTGTATGAAGCCAGAAAGCAATTGAAGGCTTAGGAGATAAAGACAATAACACAATAATGATTTATCCTATAGAGATAAAATAATAATTTTTCATTTTTTAATCATATGGTAAACAAAAGTATTGTTTATAATTTCTTAATTGTTGTACAAAGAACTCAAATCAATATTAGTAAGATAAATACAACTATTTAAATATATTAAAATGATGAAGAATGTCTTCCGGACATGTCAGGAAATAGCACCCATGAACTATTAACAGTTCTGGTTGCATGCACAAGACCGTCACAGACCACCAGTCAACCCTCCAACATGGATAAAGGAAGGGTTCATAAGTGTCTACTGTAGCTAAGGAGATCTTGACAGTTGAGGCTGCTCAGAGGAAGAGAGTCACTCTTCTCTGGGGAGTGACTACTGTAGATTTCCATCTGCACTGGATAACCCCATACATGGGCAGCACCAATTAGACTCAGTGGGATTTTTATGAAGGGAAGATAAGAGAGAGAGAGTAAGGGGTTGATATGATCAAGAAACAATGTATATATGTATAAAAATTTCAAAGAAGAAAATAATTAGCATATTACATAATGAAGCATTAGACAATAAAAAGCAAATCCACATAAAAAATGACAATAGCATCATTAAAATATGACTAGATTAAGCCTTCTTAGAATCCATTATGTCAATAAATAATGAGTTTTGCTTATTAATTAAACTATCCAATCACCACAGCACCTAAAGTCACAGAATACAAGGCAAATTCATTTAAAAATATAAATTATGTAAAATTTACACACACACACACACACACACACGCAGAGGAAATATTTTAAACTCTTTTGTAACTATATGAAATGTAGTGAAGAGTATCATATTCAATAATATATAGACAAAAGCATGGAAATTAGCCTATGGTTTAGAAAAAAAATACTTATTCCAGGAAAGGACATTGTCAAGGAAAAGAAAAATGCTGCCACAACAGGTTACAAAAAACCCTCTAAGCCATACCATTTAAAACATAGAGCCAAATGGTAGCATTTAAACTATATTGCCCAAACCCTAGCACCCAAATTGCAGCATCCAAACCAGAGAGCCTAAACTATAATATCGAACCATAGCACCTAAATCATAATGTCTAAACAATATTGCCCAAACTATAGAGCAAAGTTACAGAACAGGAAGTAGAGCACTCAAAACATAGGGCCTAAACCACAGCATCTAAAACGTAACACCTTAACTATAGCATCTAACTTAGCTTAAGATCATAGCACCCAAACCATAGCAATGAAATCACCCACCCAAACTGTAGTGCCTAAGCCATTGCACCTAAACCATAGCTCCCGTGCTCTGATTTTGTATCTTTGGGCCCACAAAGGTCTTGTTTTATTTCAGGTCTATCTCTGTCATATTTAGTTATGGTGAATCTGGTGATTATAAACTATTTTAAATCTTGCAGTTATGGTTGAGTCTCTCTGTACTGACACCCATGCTCATATGTCTTTCCTATCAGTGCTTTCTCTACTTCGATCCACTAGTGCTTTTGAAATGCTCCACTCCTAACCACCTCAAAAGTATATATAAACAGATAAATACATACGGACATTTTATTGAAAGCATTATGGAAGGCACACTTAAATTCTTCAGATGACTGTTTTGACTACAGCAAACTACATTTGGTCTTTCAAAGTCTCACAGAATTTTAGTGACACATGAGTGTTGTCTTTTTTTTCATATTTTTTAAATTGAAAATGGATTTTTTTTCATACAATATATTCTTATTATGGCTTCCCTCCCTCAGTTCCTCTGAGAACCTCTCCACCTCCCCTCCCTTTCGAATTCATGCTCTTTCTATCTCTCCTTTAGATCACAGGTGTCTAAAGAATAACAATAAAATACAATAATATAAAACAAAAACTAACTGGAATAGGACCACACAAACAAGATTAAAAAGCCAAAGAAAAAGCACATAATTTTTTTTATGAATGTTTACCTGCTTGTATATATTTGTGCCGTGTGCATGTGTAATACCTGCAGCGTCCAAAAGAGGGCCTAAGATCCCCTGAAACTGGAGTTTCAGGTGTTTGTGAGCTGCCATGT
>CABHPQ010150100.1:1727-24354 GCA_902168405.1 Peromyscus aztecus
GGATGGCAGAGGAGGATGGTATAGAATAAAGAGTCTTTAGGTCTGTGACTTTTGCAGGGAGAGGCAGATCTTTTTGCTGTTCTGATGATCTGAAGGGCCTGATTTGTTCTGGGCAATCTCTCTGACACTGGCACTACCTCCCAGCCTGAAACACAGAACTATGACGTCACTCTGGCTTGGCTGACTTCTGAGGACACAACTGTGCAGACCACATGTCTTAGTTATGGTTACCGTTGCTGTGATGAAACACGAAAAACAACTTGTGGAGGAAAGGGTCTCAGTTTCATATCACTGTTCATCATCAAAAGCAGTGAGGCAGGAACCTGGAGGCAGGAACTGATGCAGAGGCCCTGGAGGGGAGCTGTTTACTGGCTTGGTTCCCATGACTTGCTCAGGCTGCTTTTTTATAGAACCCAGGACCACCAGCCCAGGGATGGCACCGCCCACAATAGGCTGGGCCCTCCCCCGTTGATCACTAATTAAGAAAATGTCCTACAGGCGTACCTACAGCCTGATCTTATGGAGGCATTTTCTTAATTGAGGGTCCCTCCCCTCAGATGACTTTAGCTTGTGTCAAGTTGACATAAAACTACTCAACACACCACATTAGCATGGCAGTATCCTGTGTGGAGATCGGCCAGTGCGTGACAGTCAGACTGGGCAAAGGTAAGGACGGGCTGTTGAAGCGCCCTCCCTGCCTAGAGCTGGTTTTCAGGAAACAGCCTTTAAATGACACATTTGGAGGCAGAGTCCTGCAAATAGAGCTATGACGTCATGAGCTGGCTCCCTGGAGGAAACGCAGCTTGGCCTTTCTTAGCCTTTACTTGCCGGACATTGTGAGACTAACTTTTCTGGCATCAGTCCCCTTTATTGCCAAGTCTGTCCAGGGGAGTTTGTTTCTCAGTTAAACCAACTCCTGGACACCCTGTCCTTGACTTCTGGCGACCATAGAAGGATGGAACCTGTGATTTCTAGCCCCAGGCCAGCCAGTCCCTGGGGCCACTCACATACCACCCATCTTTTAGGTACTGTGTGAAGTTTGTTTCCTGTGTGTGGTCTCAACTAATCACCTTACAGATAGAGAAACAGGTCCACAAAGGATTGAGGGACCAACTGTCACTTTCATACAGTAAATGAGAATTGGCTGGAACCAGACTCACCAGTTGCAGTTGGAGTCAGAGCCTGTATCCTGGGAATAAAGGAGTGATGGCAGCACCACCTGCTGGTCATGTCTGATAGTACACACAAAGGTGGACTAGAGGGCTGAGCACCCCAGGGCCTCTGTCTCCGAGTTTCCTCCCAGAACACACTCTCTATAGGGTGTGTAGGCAGAGGGACCTGACTGCTTCAGTCCCCCGATTTTTCTGGATACCTAATCCCACCTCTGACTTTCCCACCCTCCGTGCACGTCCCTTTTACTGTCTGTGGGTTCTCTGCCTGGGCCTTTGGGGTAAGCCTGGTGTACCTCGCTTAGAGCCCTGCCTCTTCCTCTGCTGTTCAGGAGCCTTCCAACCCCAGGAGCTGTGTAACCCATGCTGTGCAGAACCCACACCCACACTATATCTTCAGGAGATAAATTCTGAAGCTGGGTGTTAGGTGGAGTAAGGCTCCAGGGCTGGAATAAGGTGAAGGACAGGGTGTCCAGGACTCAGGGGAATAGCCCTAGGAGTGAGAGGTGGGGGTGGGGTTCAGGGTTGTCGAGCAGGTCGCTGAAGGTGCTGAAGGTGCTATGGTTGTGGTTTGGGCCAAGCATAGAGGTGGAGGGTGTTTAGAGTGGTGATTCCGTTTGGGCACAGGGTGCACGCCTGAGTTTGTCAGAAGGTGTGTGTCTGGAATAGGACAATGGGGGTGTGGGACAGTGTTTTAAGATGGGCACCCAGGTCAGGGGCTGGGGCTCAGAAAAAGGGATTGGCGCTCGATGACGGGCTGCCTGGAGTCCAGGCAGAAGTCTAGCAGGTGTCCGGGAACCTAGAGGAGGGGACTGAGTCGGGGCTACCTTGGATAGGGGGTGCAGTTGAGAGGGTAGAGAGGATCAAGAACCAAGGGTAGGGGCTTGAGGATTTGGTGTCTGAGGTGGGACGGATCAGAGACCAGGTGGGAGACTGACTGAAGGCGGGGTGTGTCGGGCAGGGGCGGGGCTGCGCGGGCACCAGGCAGGCTACCGCTCGCTCACAAGAGTCTCTTTTCCGCAGCTGCCTTCACCATGATTGGCACCTCCACACACCTGTCAGACCAGTGTTCGCAGTTTGCCATCCCGTCCTTCTGCCACTTTGTCTTCCCTCTGTGCGACGCGCGCTCCCGGGTGCCCAAGCCGCGGGAGCTGTGCCGAGATGAGTGTGAGGTGCTGGAGAACGACCTGTGCCGCCAGGAGTACACCATTGCCCGCTCCAACCCGCTCATCCTCATGCGGCTCCAGCTGCCCAAGTGCGAAGCCCTGCCCATGCCCGAGAGCCCGGATGCTGCGAACTGCATGCGCATCGGGATCCCGGCTGAGAGGCTGGGTCGCTGTGAGTGTCCTGAGGGTGCAGGGCTGAGGGTACAGGACAAAACAAAACAAAACACAAAACCCACACACCTCTATGCTTCTTAAGGCCTCTGTGCCCTCCTAAGCAGGGCCAAATCGGCAGCCAGAACCCACAGTGCAGACAGTCTCAGGGCAGCCCTCTAGTGATTGGGAACTAGAGATTGGGAGTTAACCTGCCCCAGGCTCTCACTCCAGCTGTACCCTTTCCTTGTCTGGGTCCTTCTCCTTGAACCTGGGATTTCCAAAGTGAGTGATGTTGGTTCCTATTCCAAGCAATCTTGGGAGCATCCGGGTGGCAGAGCCAGCCTCCCAGCTTATTTAATGGTCTCTAGGCTCCTGCAGCCCCTAGTCTCCTGAACCCCAAGGATTCCTCGCACTGGACAACTTTCAAGCCTGTGTGTCACTAGAGAAGGGAATCTGGGCTGACCAGCTTTCCCAGGTGCCTGTCCTTGGAACATCTGACCCCAAAGATGGGGACTATTCCATTCTTCTGAGCCTGAGACCTGGGAGTGGCCTTTCTTTGAGTCTGCATAGGGCAGAGGCACACTCCCCATCTCTCCTCCATGACAGCATGCCCCATGTTTCCCCATCTTGCCCACTCCTGTGCTCTGAAGGTTTAGTCAGCTCCCTGAACCCTGGCAGGAAGGACAGAGGCCAGTCAGGGTAGGTCTAGCATGGCTTTGACAATATCAATGAGGGAAGCCATTTCCTTACAGCATCGAAGACTTTGGGGTACTGCCAAAGCATGTGGGGGAATCCCGGCCTGAGGCTTCTTTCCTGTAGACTCCGTGGATGTTTAATATCTCTAGTTCATCTGGGTGTGTTAGAGAAGTAGCAGCTCCTTACCACGGCAGTCAGGGCCTTGTCCCGGCACGGTGTACATCCACACCTTGACTTCCGGTTTACACTCTGACCCAAGCAAGAGGCTGAAACCCACATATTCTCTGTTCCTATGATGATGATAACGTTACTGACCTTGGGAAGTTGGATGGAGCCTGAGTTAGGAGTTCAACATATCTGAGGACAGCATTTGCAATAAATACATGGGAAGCTTAACAGTCTCATCCTGGGCTCCTCCGTGGAGGTGGAATGGAGTGTATTCTCACATGTGGCTGAGCCAGACTCTCAGTGGGCAGCCAAGGTGACCTCTGAGGGTGCAGGACCAGGCCTAGGACTTACCCCAGTTGTTTATACCATCCCGTTTTGCTTCTAGAACAAGTGAGCAGGAGGCTGCTGTTGGTGTCGGCATTCTGCGCTGGGCAGTTGGGTGTGGGTGTCTGGTGGGTCTCAGGGCTGGAGTAGCTGCAGCAGGTTTCCTTCCCATATGTGACACCTTCTGCATCACTGGTGGGCTTAGGGCTTCGTTCACTGCCTCTAGTGCAGCTTCTCCGGGTCATGTGTGAAACCCTTAGGTCTTTTGGATTTCTGCGAGGAGACAGGGTGGCTTTGCTGTTCCTTTCTGGAAACCCCGAGGGCAGGAGGGCTCTGCATGCAGGATTACCAGTGTCCCTGGGTGCTCAGGCCACTAACTCTCTGCTTCTCTCAGACCATCAGTGCTACAATGGATCCGGCGCTGACTACAGGGGCATGGCCAGTACTACCAAGTCAGGCCACCAGTGTCAGCCTTGGGCTCTGCAGCACCCCCACAGTCATCACCTGTCCAGCACAGAATTCCCAGAGCTGGGAGGTGGCCACGCCTACTGCCGGAACCCTGGGGGCCAGATGGAAGGCCCGTGGTGCTTTACGCAGAATAAAAACGTACGCATGGAACTGTGTGACGTACCCCCGTGTAGTATGTATTCTCTCTATTTTTTTTAAATGTTGACTTTTGAGTTTGCCTATAAAAAAGAGTTTTGGATATTGCCGGGAACAGTAGGGACCCTGGTGCCCCATCTTACCATCATAATCACAATAATTTGTTTTAAATGAAATTGTAATTCCAGATCATCAAAGGATATTTTAGGATATGAAAAGTCTGAACACTGTGCTGGGCAACCCTAATCTCATCATCCAGTCTAGAACCTTCCTTCCATCAGGTCCCCGTGTGTGTGTGTGTGGTCCTGGGACATTCAATTTGGCACCTGGGTTCTCAAATCCACATGACTGCCCAGAGTTTTCTAAGCTTGGTAGAAGTAATTCCCCTTATCCCTTGTAGAGCTGGTAGAGTAAGGAGACGGTAGATTTCAGGTCTCAACATCCCGCATGGTGTCTCTGTTATGTCATGAATGAGAGATGGATGTGTGATTACTGGGTTTAAAACATCAGTAGTTGGGGCTGGAGAGATGGCTCAGAGGTTAAAAGCACTGGTTGCTCTTCCAGAGGACCCTGGTTCAATTCCCAGCACCTACATGGGTGCTCACAATTGTCTGTAACTCCAGTTCCAGGAGGTCGGACACCCTCACACAGACATGCATGTAAGCAAAGCACCAATGCACATAAAAATAAAAAGGAATCATCCAAAAAAATGAAAAAAAAAATCAATAGTCAGCTGTGTCTGCGTGTCCCGCCCTTCTGAGGAGCCTGTACTCACAGCCTTTATCCATCACCAGCCTGAGGGGGTCACTGAGCTACAACTCTTAATAAGCATGTGTTCACTGAAGGAATGCACCTTGAGAATGAAAATGTGTGACATTACATCCAAGTGAAGTTTAGTTCTAAGGGAATGTTTTGACTCTGGAAAGCCTTTCTTCTGAGAAATGGGTCCACAAAGCCCGCTGGAGAAAATGCTAACTAGTAGGACATGAGTGTGCTGGGTCTCAGCTATCCAGTTGTCCTGGGTGGAATTTTAGAAAGATGTATGTCAGGCTTTTGCCAATGATTTCCTCATATCCGGGGGGGATATTCAGATAGGGCGCATTTTGATAAGCAGCTATTATTTTGCAATTTAAAAAAAACTAAAAGAAAAATATATAGGTTATTGAACCTGGAATCATGGGTTACAGAAAGGTCCACACTCATGGGGCAGAAATGCAAGGGACCTCTTGAAGAATTGCTAGTGAGAGCAGGTACCAAAGCACCTGGTTGTGTATCGTAGGAGGTCCCAGGGTGGCCAGGATGGCTGTGTAGGGAATGGGAAACATCTAAGGGAGCCCAGATCTGTCTGTTCTGACAGGAAGAGACCAAAATATCTTACTCTGCTCCAAAGCCAGCAGGGAATATAGACAACATGATTCTATTTAAAATAATTTCCCAGCTCCCCTTAGGAAAATGCAGTTCCTATATGCCAGAATAGTTAAGTGTAAGTTACTTTGTATGCTTCAACTGAAGTTATGCAAAAAAGGTTGAACACGAATCCGTCAGCATCGAGGCAGCCTTTGGTGACAAGCAGCTCTATAAAAATGACCGCCTCCCTTTTCTAATACTGTCTTTTTTCCCTCCAGTAAGTGTGTGTTGTGTTGGTGATTTTTAAATGATGATGATAAAACAAATGAGCCCATTACTGTGTGGGCAGGATGCACGTTCTGCTTTTGGGTCGAGGGGTGTGGAAGCTTCCCCATTGCCTTTAGTTTTGTTTCTTGTTGCTGTGATAAAATACTCTTAGCAAAAGCAACATAGGGTAGAGTGGGTTTATCTGGCTTCTGATCCCATGTCAGTGGACCATTGCAGGGAAGTCGGCCGGCAGGACCCTGAAGCCGCCGGGCGCATCACATGCAGCAGGAGCGGGGAAGGATCGGGAGTGCATGCTAGGGCTCGGCTCGCCTCTCCATTGTGTTCAGTCCAGGATTCCCGGCCCAGGGAATGGTCTTCCCACATCAATGACCTTAATCAAGACAGCCCCTTAATCTGGACACTCTCTCACAGGCATGCCTGGAGCTTTGCTTCCTAGGTTTCCAGTTTGTAATGCGAGCCATCACACCCACACTAAAAATAAAAACAGAATTGGAGTCTGATTTCTCTGCCCCTGCCTCCCCCAACTTCTGGAATGTTCTGGAATCCTTTCTAAGGAAGTTGCTGCAGAAGTAAAGAGAAGGGTGTTGTCTGTGATTTTGTCTTATTGTGTGTTAGTTGTTCCAGAAGGCCGGGTGACAAGACTGGATTTGGGACACGGTGATTTTTGTTCCTCCCCCAAGGTGGCTCCAGAGCATGCATCGTGGACTGAGTGGTCTCTTTCAGATACCATAATCACTAGAAAGGGCTTGTTTGCTTCCACACAGGAGCTCATTGCTTCCTGGCTAAAGAGCACCCAAGTCGGATTTCATTTTTTATAGGACTCAAGGGGGTGAAGAAACCCCATGGTTCCCTAGGCCCTCTGGAGAGCCTGCCTCACACCTGTGTGTGTGTGTGTGTGTGTGTGTGTGTGTGATGCCAGCCTGAATTTCTCAAATCACACTAACTACTCTTGAAATTCAACGGCTTCAGTTAAAGCTATCCGGGGACAGCCAGCCCTCTGCCATGTCCTGCCCAGTGCCTGTCAGTCCCCGCCCAACCCTTCTTGCTAGTGTCCTTCAGTCTGTCTCCTCGTGGTTCCCTCTGCACCTTCGTGTAAGTCCTTTATAGGGAGATGAAACCTTTCCTTGAGAAAGGTGAAGGGAAAATCAGAAGGTCCTTGTTTGTTGGTCCAAATGGTCTGTCCGGAATTCCATTGCCTGTTGTGACGAGGACAAGCTCCTGAAACACCTTTCCGCTCTTTTCCCTCGTACTCTTTTTACAGTGACTGCGTCTCGAATGGTTATCCTGAAAGGTGTCATCGTTACACTGAACTATTAAATTATATTAAGATGTTAAATGGGGGAAAGGTCATTTGCGCTGTGGAGCCCTGGGTAAAAATGAAAGAGAGCAGAACATGGGAACAGCCAGCCATACTTAAATACTTTACCTGGTGGTGGGAGGGGCGGGGTGGGGATCTTATAGTTGAAAAGGGGGTGTCTTCTGAAAACTGATGGAATCCCCATTGTGGTCCCCAGGTCCCCGAGACGGCAGCAAGATGGGGATTCTGTACATCCTGGTCCCCAGCATTGCCATCCCCCTGGTCATCGCTTGCCTTTTCTTCCTCGTCTGCATGTGCCGCAACAAACAGAAGGCTTCGGCCTCCACCCCACAGCGCCGGCAGCTGATGGCCTCGCCCAGCCAGGACATGGAGATGCCTCTCATCAGCCAGCACAAACAGGTCCTCCAGCTAATACCCTAGTGAGGCAGCTCTTTCCTAGCCGGGCTCAGGATGGAGTATTCAGTCAGCATAAACAAGAGCTCCTGGAGGATCCTGGAAGGCAGCTCCCATAGGGCCCAGAACAAACATGCGGTGTCAGCTGGCCAGCATACACAGGCCTTCCGGTGTGCTCTAGTCTGAACTCGGGGATGGGGGTACCTGTAGTGTAGGCTCTGAATTTCCTCCACACGTTGAGCTGAGGAGCCCTAGGTAAAAATGTAAGAGCAGAACCCAGAAACACCCAGCCATACTTGAACACTTTACCTGGTGGTGGAAGGGATGGGGGTGGGGCTTAGAGTTGAAAAGGGGGTGTTACTTCTGCATCTGCTTCTCTAAAGTAGGTGGGAACGTGCATGTCCATAGAATCCAGCATCTGAGACTGTGGCCCTACCCCTCCACCTGCCCCAGGACCTCCCTGACCCAGAGAGTTGCCTCCGTTTTGTCCTTAGGATTACACGGAAAAGGAGAATTCAGACTTCACTATTTCAGGATTCCCATAGCATTTTTGAGAGTGGGTACCTTTTTCTGTTGTTTTGTTTTTCAGGGAGAGATTGCCAGCCCTTTAGTCAGGAGGGATGGCACCCCTAAGTAGCTGACCCACTCTGGGTGTTCTAGATGCCAGAAGTGAGTGGAGATACTGAAATACGGCAGGTGACTACCTCTCCAGGCCTCGTGTATGCATACTTACCTCATGACTGGTTTGGAGAGAAGTATTCCCACTCAGGTGACTTGAGGGGCTTTTGGGGTGCCAGGAACAGAGCCGGCTCATTCAGCCCTTCAGTCAAGAATTCCTGGATGCTTGCCATGGCTTGGTGTTAGCATTTGAGGAAGACACAGCCCCTCAGCTGCAATGCAGCTACACAAGGTTTAAAGTCTGCAGATAATTTACCCAAAGGAGTAGGCAGGGCAGAGAGAGACAGGGTCTGTGTCACTGGGTGTCACTTCTACCCAAAGAATATCATCTAGTGCATAGGAAACCCTGAGACTGACATGGAGGCAGGCTCTGTAGAACATGGTGCTAGGCTCTGAACTGAACAAATTCCAATAGGCAGGAAGTTAAGGTCAGGCACTATAGGCCTATAGGAAAAGCAGAGCATCTTGCTGTGATGTGGACATGTTGGGAGAGGTGTGACGAACACCTCTGTAGGATCCTTGGGTGACTCTGAAATACTGGGCTCCAGGTTCAGCTGTGAGTGTGAATAGATGTATGCACCACGCATGTGCGTAAGGTGTTGGTGGGGACAGGGAGCCATGCCCACATTTGGAAAGACCTAACGTGTAGCTGGGTTAAGACTCTGGAGGGTGTCAGATGGAGGCGGCCTCCTGGCATTGGAGCTGTAACTAGGGCAATAAGAAAGGCTGTGGGGCAGACAGGACCAGCAAGGCCATGCCAGCAGTGCCCATCCCAGACACTCTGCTTTGGCGTCCTGCACTGACATGTATCTTTGACTTTCCTTCTTGGCAGGCCAAACTCAAAGAGATCAGCTTGTCCACAGTGAGGTTCATGGAGGAGCTTGGTGAGGACCGGTTTGGGAAAGTCTACAAAGGCCACCTGTTTGGGCCTGCTCCAGGAGAACCAACCCAAGCAGTGGCCATCAAGACACTGAAGGACAAAGCAGAGGGTCCCCTGCGGGAGGAGTTCCGGCAAGAGGCCATGCTGCGGGCACGGCTGCAGCACCCCAACATCGTCTGCCTACTAGGTGTGGTGACCAAGGACCAGCCCCTGAGCATGATCTTCAGTTACTGCTCACACGGCGACCTCCATGAGTTCCTGGTCATGCGCTCGCCACACTCCGATGTGGGCAGCACCGACGATGACCGCACAGTGAAGTCGGCCCTGGAGCCCCCTGACTTTGTGCACGTGGTGGCACAGATCGCCGCGGGCATGGAGTTTCTGTCCAGCCACCATGTGGTCCACAAAGACCTGGCCACACGCAATGTGCTGGTGTACGACAAGCTGAACGTGAGGATCTCAGACTTGGGCCTCTTCCGTGAGGTGTACTCTGCAGATTATTACAAACTCATGGGCAATTCACTGCTGCCCATCCGCTGGATGTCACCTGAGGCCATCATGTACGGCAAGTTCTCCATTGACTCTGACATCTGGTCCTATGGCGTGGTCCTCTGGGAGGTCTTCAGCTACGGCCTGCAGCCCTACTGTGGGTACTCCAACCAGGACGTGGTGGAGATGATCCGTAGCCGGCAGGTACTGCCCTGCCCAGATGACTGCCCCGCCTGGGTCTATGCGCTCATGATTGAATGCTGGAATGAGTTTCCCAGCAGGAGGCCCCGCTTTAAGGACATCCACAGCCGGCTCCGGGCCTGGGGCAACCTATCCAACTACAATAGCTCAGCACAGACCTCGGGAGCCAGCAACACCACACAGACCAGCTCCCTGAGCACCAGCCCCGTGAGCAATGTGAGCAATGCCCGCTACATGGCACCCAAGCAGAAGGCCCAGCCCTTCCCACAGCCTCAGTTCATTCCCATGAAGGGTCAGATCAGACCCTTGGTGCCCCCAGCACAGCTGTATATCCCAGTCAATGGCTACCAGCCAGTACCAGCCTATGGGGCCTACCTGCCCAACTTCTACCCGGTCCAAATCCCCATGCAGATGGCCCCACAGCAGGTGCCCCCCCAGATGGTCCCCAAGCCAAGCTCACACCACAGTGGCAGCGGCTCCACCAGCACAGGCTACGTCACCACAGCACCCTCCAACACATCTGTGGCGGACAGGGCAGCCCTGCTCGCAGAGGGCACTGAGGACGCACAAAACATCCCTGAAGAGGTGGCCCAGAGTCCTGTGCAGGAAGCAGTAGAGGAGGAGGAGGGCTCTGTCCCAGAGACTGAGCTGCTGGGAGACAATGACACTCTCCAGGTGAACGAGGCCCATGTCCAGCTTGAAGCCTGAGGAGTATTCAGGGCCTGGAGCACCAGGATAAAAGTCCCTGATGTGACCAAATGGGGACCTCGGAATGGCTCTGAGAAGTCACGAACAGTGGCCTATCACTGGAGCCCAGGGATTGGCAGGCTGGTTTGAGCCTGCCCACCTGAGACTGTGAGAAATCTTATACTGTCTCCTGCACTCTGTGCCCTTAAAACTGCCCCTGCAGTTCTGGCTTGGCTGGAGGTCCTTTCAGACAGCAGTGTGACATGGGCAGGGGTCCCGGCAGCGTGACCCCCTCAGAAACAGGACAGGGAGACCCGACCATCTTTATCCTGATGATGGATAGGTAGTGAGGAGGGGAGCTTGTGCAAACACATGGGCTGTGTCCTCACTCCCCTGTTCTTTGGGCTGAGGATTCAGGAGCCAGGGAGAACAGGGCTGCAAAGGGCAGCAGAGAGGCACCTTGGAACTGAGATGCCCAGTGAGCCTCCTGCTGGCTGAGGGTGGGGGAAGCGCTCCCCGCCACCCCCCCCACCCCACCCCCACCGCACCCCGCCCACTGCCGATCATGTTCTTTTTAGCAGCCAAAGGGCAGTAGGAGCAGGATGCTGCCATCTGCTGGGTTCCAGGGGTAGAGGAGCTTCTGAAAACCAACTGGGAGTGCCTTGTATTCAAGAAAAATGTGCCTTTATAGAAACCGACAGGATTTTGTATTTTTGTGAAGGGTTTTAATTATACTGCGTATGTACTTTGCCTACTTTTCTGGAATTTAAAGGAAAATGTTTCCTGGATTTAGAATGTTCAAAAGGAAGCAACATTGTACAGAAAACAGTATTGTTAAATGTTTTTTTTGTTTTTTTTTTTTTTAAAAAAATATATGCAAACCTTAAATGTAATTTATATGGTTTTCTGTGTGCAGTTTTCATGGAAGTATTTTGATCCTAAATAATGACTGAGTAATTTAACTGTGCGTATTATCTCTGGGATGTCATCACATTAGGGTTGTGCTTGGCTTCGTTCGCCACATGTCAGCGAGGTCCTTTCCTTCCAGGGTTCCTGTTCTGCATGGGCCGTGGGCCAGCTGCCTGGCGCATGCTGTCGGTTCCACGGGTAGGCCTCATGCCTGGTGCACCCAATAAATGAATGTTCGTCACTTCTGCAGGTTGGAAGGACACTGGGTTGAAGAAGGCACCTGCTGGATGAGGGATCACTCGGGTAGGGTTTGGGCTGAGCCTTTCCGTGGATTTGCAATTTTGCTAGGACCAGTGGCTCCATGAGAATGAAGCGAGGGGATGGGAAAATGACAGAGATGAATTCTCACTGCTTTTTCATCCAATTTGTATTACTCTGTGTGTGTATGTGTGTGTGTGTGTGTGGTGTGTATACAGATGTGTGTGTATGTGTGTGTGTACATGTGTGTGTGTACGTGTGTGTGTACGTGTGTGTGTGTGTGTGTGTGTGTGTGTGTGTAGTTCAGTGATCTCTTACAATTCAGGCCCTAGGGATTGAACTCAGGTCCTCAGGCTTGGTGGCAAGTACCTTAGCCTGCTGAGTCATCTTGCCAACTCCCACTCCTTTTTTTTTAATCCTTCCCTCCCTCCCTCCCTCCCCCTACTCTCTCCCTCCCTCTCCCTCCTCCCTCCCTCCTCCCTCCTCCCTCCTTCCCTCTTGCACTTCACACATGCTGAACCAGGTCTCTACCATTATATCCACTTCCTCTGTCTTGGATTGGCATGTCAGCTGTACATAGTTACTGGTTTCATCGTGGTGTGTCAGCCCATGTATACATGTATAGAATATGCACTGATCAAATCCGTTCTCCTCTTGGCCACCCAAACCCTGACCTCTAGGAGTCAGTGTTCTGAGCTCAGGTTGGCTTTTCTGTTACAGCCTCAAGTGCAGGTCTGTTGCAAGCAATGTGAAGATGGCCTTGGGTTTCCACCAGACACCTCTGAAAGTTCTGGAACCTGGAGCATGACTTTCCAGGGCTCTAGAGAAGGGTGAGGCCCAGGAGGAGTAAGAGGGAGTAAGGCTTCTTCACTGCCCGGGGCTGCCTGCCTGCACCCCGGCCCCATTTCCAGTGTGGCTGCCTGGGCCAAGGCCATGGAGCACTTGGTATCAGGTCACTGAGACATAGTGACCGCCTGGGCTGAAGCCTGGGGACAGACACCAAACAGCCCCAGTGCCCGAGGCAAGGGGCCTGGAAGTGTACCCTGTCCACCCGAGTGTGGCCCTGCTGGGGACGAGTTGTGCCTTCGCTCCGGGTCTCTTACTCACATCCCATTCCCTTCAGAGAGTTTCTGTGGCAATGCCATCTTTGGTTTCCATGTACCCAATCTGACTAGGTAGCTGCTGGCCCAGAATGCAGTTCAACAAGGGTTAGGGATGCTGCTCAATTGCACCCTGAGACCCCCTGAGCCAGAGAACCACTGGCCTCTTACGATGCATTTCCAGGGCCCATTCCTCCCCATTTCCTTCACTGCATAAATTCAAACTTGAATTAACTCACGCTGTGAGCCCTATGGGTTCCCTGGGATTGTCTGACCACTTTGGAGAGAAACAATTGTCTCAGGCAGAAACCACCTTTTAGTAGTATGTTCCCTGCCTATGAGGTAGACGTCCCTTGCGCTAGGTCATAGAACTGACCTGCCCAGCCCCTCCTATCTTCCCAACTCTCCAGTCTCCTGACTAAACGGGATATCTGGTGCAGAGGCCATGGCTGAGGCAGTCATAACAAAAGCCAGAATTGCACAAAGAGCCTCAGAGTTACCTGATGGAAGTGGAATGTGACACAGGAGCCTTCAGAAATGAAAGATCAGAGGGGTTTTGTTTTGCTTTGTTTTTATGATGTGTGGACAGATGGAGAAGTAGGCAGAGGTGTGTGGTCTTGTGGTGGGAGGCTGGGGTCAGCAAGCCCTTCCAGTCCAGACTCTCCTGGTATTCTATGACAAGCATATCCATTTGTCCAAGTGTAGAGTGGTCGCCTCTAGGACGAGGGTCTTACACTGTGCTTCAGAGGAGCCTGGAGAGTTCTTTGGTGGCCTGCCCATGGGAGATGGGCATGGGGAGGCAGCAGGGGCCAGGATGCCCTTGCTGGGATAGCCACGCCCTGACCCCCAGCCCTGTTTCCTCTCACTCTGCTTTCCCAGTATAGTTCTGCTTAAATCCACCCAGACCCAGTGAGCTGTAACGACGGCAGAGTGGATGCTTCCCTAGGGGAGAGAAGGAATGGGACTGGGCTGTGGATGAGGCGCCAGCTCCAGGGCCCCTCTCCGCCAGTGTGGTCAGGATGTCTGGAATGGGTACTGAAGGGGCTGAAGTTGCCTTCAGGAGGATAGTGACAGCTCCTGAAAGAGGAACTTAGCCTCATCTCTAACTTGTACACCTGGTGGTTTAACTGTTCTGTGGACACCCGAGGGTGAAAATGGGAAATGGCTTTTTGCGCTTCTTCCTAAGCAGGGAAGCCACTTCAGCCGGCCGTGACCGGCCACCAGGTACTAACGGTCTCCACTGCCGGTGCCTTGGGGATATGGAAGCAGAAGTTCTGCAGAAACGTTGGAAGGTATTTCTGTCACGGTGGGGGAGATGTATTTGGGGATTTCACGAAGGTTAAATATAAAATGTTCATTTCCCCCTCGTTCTAATCATAAGCCCAGGGTGAAACTTGAAGAGGGCTACCAACCTTTGAAGTTCCTGTGGTTGATCAACAGTGGCTTAGTTGGAATGTTCTAGAACATGGACTGTAGAGCTCGATCACTCAGTTCAGGAGAATGCCACCAGTGGGTAACTGGTCTGTGTTTGTACCCACGAGAGTGATGCTCTCACAGCTACAGAGAAGCGGGCACAGAACTGAATTCCAAATGAGCCTTACAGAGCCATGAGGACTTTTTACACACCTTACATTTCTGAATAAACCACCATTATTGAAGCAGTCTGTCCAAGCACTGGATACCTTTTTCTGTACTGATTTAAGGCATGTGACTACAGTACACGGCAGTGTTACTACCTGTGGCTATCTCGCTCTATGAGACGCTGCCGCCTCTGCCTCACTTTGGAAATAGCTCACCAAACGCTGCTGTGTTGGTAGCAATTTGGCGACCCTTTGTGGGTTTACAACTGTGTTTCAAACAGACCTTATGAAAAGTATCAGTCCTTGTGAGCATGTGTTCAACATTTAAAGTCCTTTTGAAGCCGATACAATGAATCACAAAGGGACTAAGGCGAAAGGATTATCTGAAGCCCTGGCATTTGAGACTAGCCTAGGCAAAGTAAAGAGACCACTATCTCAACAAACAAAATAATCAGGTGAGCTTTTAAACGGGGGAGGGGATGCCGTCAAGGCCAGTGACCTCCGTGGATGTGTCTGTGGGGTGGGTGTAGATGGGTGCCATCAAGGCCAGTGACCTCCATGGATATGTCTGTGGGGTGGGTGTAGATGGGTGCTGTCAAGGCCAGTGACCTCCGTGGATGTGTCTGTGCTTCCAGCCACAGCTAGACCCTGTGTGCTTCCTAAGGCCACCTCCACCCCACCCACTTCCTCCCATCATTCCCCACAGTGGCTGAGACTTGAGTGTCTGAAGTTAGTGGATGAGTCCCCTGGATGGGATACTGGAAGGGAAATAGCGATGATTGGCTCAGGGAGAAAAATCTACTTTCAGTATTATCTGACACAGCCTACAAGCGACCCAAACCTCATTGCCGGACGTCAACATTCAGGCCAGCAGCGACTGAATGGCACTCAATTTCTTTAGCTGACCTTGACTTCCTCGGTCACTGAGTCACAGATGTGCTTCTGGCATCCAGATGTGATGGAGCATTGAGTTTCACTCTCAGACTCCCTCCACACTTCTTCATATAACTCATGCCACTGTTATGTGGAGGTCTTCCCAGGGTTTCTTTAGGTGCAAGTAAGTAAATAGTTAATATATTCTTAGATTTATTTCTTTTTGTGTGTAGTAACCTTTCCCATAAATTCTTTTCTGCTTTTTTCTTCCCACTTAGCAGTGAGTCTTACCCATGGCCAGGAGCTCAGAGTCCCTTAGGGGTCTGGGGTTGAGGTGACTCTTCGTTGGTTTAACCCATTGCCCACTTGGATGGTTTCCCTCCGTGGCTGTCATAAGCTGTTGCTGTGGAGAACATATGCCTGCCCCCTGCAGGCCCGTGAGGCTATGGGAACAGTCCTGGGATTGCCCTCACTTGAGAAAAGTGGCAACTGTTAATGGGCCGGGCAACCCAGTGATGTGTGAGTATGGAGAGCACTGATTCCCCCAGCTCGGGATGGGGCTCAGCCTGTAGGCAGAGGCCCCCGCCCCCCAGCATGAATGCATGAAGGGGCCTGGAGATGCCTGTACTCTCAACCCGAGTACATGTCAGAGTGTAGGAAGTCAGGACAAATAAGCATGCTGCCTCTCTTCTAGCACTCTCCCATGGGCTAGGTTTTAGTGAGAAATTTTACCCCTGCCCCCCCAAAAAGTAAACAAGTTTAAAATCAGCCTTTGGGGATTGCAAGGCTCTAGGAGCATCTGGGAGAATCCAGAGAGGGACCAGGAAAAAATGATCATTTCTTTGAACCCTCAGAAAGCAACAGTAAGCTGCTCACTTGGGTGGCTTCCCTCCGTGACTGTCATAATCAGTATTGCTGTGGAGAACCTGTACCTGCCTCACCTCACCTCAGTCCCAGACCCCTAAGGGGCTCAGAGCTCCTGGCCGTGGGCAAGACTCACTGCTCAGTGTGGGGGTTGGGGGCAGAAAACAATTTGTGGGAAAAGTTGCCACAAAAAAAAATAAATATAAGAATATATCAACTATTTACTTACCCCTTCCCTAGGATGGCCCAAGCCTGTCTATTCCCTGTGACTATTCAGTTCAGTTGAGGTATGTCGGGGTCAGCTTCATGTATGATGCCTTGTAGGTCTAGATGGAAGGACAGAGCATCTGGATAGGAAAGGACACCCACATAGACAGAGAGAATCCAGAACAGGGACAGCTGTCTACGTCCCCGCAGGCTCTGACTGCCCACGCATGTCCCCACTGCCCGTGTGTGCTGTCTCCGTACCGAATGGTCCTCGCTTCTCCCCTCACTTGCAGGTGACATACACCACTGCCCGTGTGTGCTGTCTCCGTACCGAGTGGTCCCCGCTTCTCCCCTCACTTGCAGGTGACACACACCACGGGCAGCAGCCAGCAGCATCCCTTCCGTTCCCGCTGCTCTATTTCCACAGCCATGAACATTTCAGTGTTCAATGTGGGTTTTCTTTCCCAGGCTTGGTTGGTGTGTGTCTTGAGACCTGTTCTATGTGCCTTATTACTATGCCAGTGGCCTGTAGAACTCTTAATCCTCCTGCCTCAGCTTCTCAAGTGCTGGGATTGAGTGTGTGGACCACAATTCCTGACCCTACTGAGTTTTAAGAATTATCCCCCTCTTAGAATGGTGGGGTCTTTACTGTAAAACTGCACCAGAGCTGCCTCTTTGGAGGAAAGCCAGCCTAATCTACCAGGAATGCAAAGCCATGGGATTTTGTTAGAAAAAATCCATCATTCGTTTCAGAGATGTAAACTAACTCAAATTAGGCCACAGAAGCCAAGAGACTTATATGGTTTGCCTGGACACTCTACTACCATCTTGTCCTTTGCTACCTGGCTCCTGGCTGCTATCCAGAGCTGGACCAGACTCTTTCCACAAATAATGCAGAGGAGGACTTATCCTGGGCTCTGGATTGGCCAGCACCTGACTTTACAGGGTGGGAGAAACCAGGTACTCTGCCTCATGGGGAGGTCTTGGGTCCTAATAGGGAAACGTTTCTCTAACTGAGGGATACTTGTAGCATCATTTAATAAGAAGTGTTTCTGGGTCTCAGAATAGGATCTTGTTGTGTTCAGGACTCATCATCCTCCATGGATGGAGCCATCACTAACTGTTTATTTTTAACAGATTTACTGTGCTGAAGTTTACTTCTTAAAGCTCACCCATTGCTAATGCACAACTCATTAATTTTTAGTAAATGTGCAAAGGGCATGGCCTTCACCACCCTCTCACTTTAGAACATTTCTATCTGCTCGCCTCCAGTGTTCGGGATTGTCTGCTGAACATTTCCTGTCAGTAGAATTCCAGGGTAAGCGGTATTTTTGCTTCTATGTTCTTTCATTTTTTTTTTTAATTCCATGCTTCCCAGGTATCAGAAGTTCCTTTTATTGCTGCAAAGTGTTCTGTTGGACATCACCCTACCCTTTCTGTGCAGAGTCATCATAGGTGATTGTGTTTTTCTAGTTTGGGGACAGAGAGATGGCTCCGTGGTAAAGAGCACTGGAACTGAGGTTCGGTTCCCAGAAGCTCACAACCACCCTTAGCTCCAGTTCCAGAGGATGCAACTCCCTCTCTGACCTCTGCAGGCACTGTACATGATACACAGACATGCTTGCAGGCAAAACACCCCTGCACATAAAAATAAACAAATATTTTTAAAACTAATGCTGCTGTGAACACTTGGGTGTAAGTTTCTGTCTGTAAACAGATAAAATTATGACAAATCTAGTATAATATTAAAATTCCACTTCAGCTCATTGTGTAAATTGGAGTGAATTTTCTGATGAGCTGTGCAGAGGAAGTTGACTTCTTGGGCAGAAAGGAGATTAAAGGCTTCAGAAATAGAACAAAAAAGGATTGCTTCCTTTCAAAGTCACTTTCTGAATGAAGATGGAAGTAATATGGGTTAAATCCCTGGGTTCTGCTTGTTGATGAATAAAGGGCTTTAGCAGCGAATCAGTTTGGGTTCGGTCTGTTGGACATTACAGAGACGCCCAAGCCAAAGCAACAAACGCCTTATATATAAGAGATGTCTCTCGGTAGACATCCTAGTAGAGGAATTGCTGAGTTATATGTAAATGATTGATCTTTATAGGATACTTCCAAACTACTTTCCATAGCAATGAAGGGCAGGTTTTTTTTATTTCTTTAACTGACATTTGCAGTCAGCTTTTAAAATGTGTAACCATCCTTCTGGATGCAGAGTGAAAACCAGCTACTTTAAAGAATCTTGAGGGGGACTGGAGAGATGGTTCAGTGGTTAGGAGCACTGGCTGCTCTTTCAGAGATCCTGAATTCAATTCCCAACTCACACATCAGGCAGTTTACAACCACAGAACTACTTGTAACTCCAGCTCCAAGGGATCAGATGACCTCTTCAGAGGGTAAACACACACACACACACACACACACACACACAAACACACAAATACGCACATACAAACACACAGACACATATTAAAAAATACATCTTTATAAAAACTTAAGAAATGTATTTAGGTTTACAGTTTCAGAATGGTCGTTCATAATGGTAGGGGAGGCATGGCAGCAGGCAGCTGGAGCAAGAAGCTGAGCGATCACATTTCCAGCTATAAACAGGAGGTGGGGTGAGATAAACTCGAAAAGCCTGTTCCTAGTGACCTGCTTCCTCCAGCGAGGCTCCACCTCTAGGGGTTTGAGAACTGTCTAGTTATCTAGTTACTTTTCTATTGCTGTGAAGAAACATGACAAAGACAACTTAAAAAGAAAGCATTAATCGGGGCTGGCTTGTGGTTTCAGAAGATTAGTCCATGATCATCACGGCAGGAAGCATGGTGGCAGGCAGGCAGGCAGGCATGGTGCTCGAGAAGTAGCTGAGAGCTTTACATCCTGATCCACAGTTCAGAGGCAGAGAGAAAGCAAGTGTGGGCCTAGTATGGGCTTCTGAAATCTCAAACCCCACTCCCAGCGACACACCTCCTCCCAATCTTTCCAAAACAGTTCCACCAACTAGAGACCAAGCATTCACACCTATGAGTCTGTGGGGGCCAGTCTCATTCAGACCACCACAACAACTTTCCCAAGCAGCACCACCGATCGGGACCGAGTGTTTCAAGGACATGAGCCTATGGGGGACATTTCTCATTCAAACCACCCTCAGGAACTGTGATGGAGGGAACTCTCCGCCACTGGTGACGTAAACATGAGAGAACAGAAACAACAGCGCCTAACAACAGTGTTTGACACACCTACAAGGTTGGACTTGGAGACCAACGGCCAGTAGACCCGATTGTCACTGAAGGAGCTTAGGAACTAAGGTACGCGAAACCTTTAGCAGAATTCTGAGAGGAGATATTGCAACCTGACTCTGGTTAAGTCACCTCTGTCTGCAGCTGGGACTTCTACTTGACAAGATGTCAGACCATGGCTTGACATCTAAATGGAGCTCGAGAATGATGAGTGAATAACTGGCAAAATCCCAAGACCCTCAACAGATAACAGGTGGATAATTTGTAGTCCATTCATATTATTGCAGTGTCTGTACTGCTGCCATTAAAATGAATGAGCTGGATTTCAGAATCCTGAAATGAATTAATATCACTGCTGTTAATGTTGACAGAAAAAGCCATTTACAGAGGCGCATGAAACGTGATTTGACTTAGACAAAAGTGAAATACAGAAACATGTTCACACAGCAGAAGAATGAACCCTCCAGTGGCCACACCCCTTAGGAGTTGCCTTCCCTGGAGGGGGAGGAAGGGAAAAGTTACAAAGTGGCTACTGGGGAAGGAATGCCACAGCTTCCGGTTTATTTTCCTTTATAATAAATACGTTCTAAATGTACGTGATAAAAGTTGGGGATATGTTGAACCTGGTGAATACCATAACAATAATGAGGAATTTGGGGGTGCCCCTAATTAGGAATATTTTGAATTTGAGAAGCAATAATGAAGCCAGAGGCGGACTTTGTCCTCTTCCATTGCTCTCTACCTCCTTTTTTTTTCTCTCTCTCTCTTTTGAGACAGGGATGTTGGATCAGTTTGTACCAGGTCATCACGAATACCAGTGACCCAAATGGGAAGCACACACCCTGGTCAATGGACTACTGTGGCCATCAGCAAGGCTATGATTGGTCCAAAGCCCGAGATATTTTGGCTGATTAGTTCAAAACGAACAGCTGTGATTGACCAAACAGGTGGCTGTAATTGGTCTAAACACTCCTGCTCAGACCCACTCTAAGAAGATGCCCTCCCGCCGGGCGGTGGTGGGGCATGCCTTTAATCCCAGCACTCAGGAGGCAGAGGCAGGAGGATTTTTGTGAGTTCAAAGCCAGCCTGGTCTACAGAGCAAGATCCAGGAAAGGCACAAAGCTACACAGAGAAACCCTGTCTCAAAAAACCAAAATAAAAAAGAAGATGCCCTCCCGAGCCTCCTGCACTGGCACTTTGTGTCAGGTCTAGCCTCTGCCACCTTCCTTAGTGTATGCTGAGCCAGTAACCAGCAGAGGAATCCAGATGTCTGTTTCTCTCCCTGACCCCAAAGTTCTGGGGTTATAGGCATGCACTGTCTCAACAAGCTTTTATGTGGGTGCTGGGGATCCAAACTCAAGTCCTGGTGCTTGTGAAATAGACACTTTCCCCCTGAGACATCAACCCTAGCCCTGCCTTTGATCAGACCCAGCAATCCCATCCACCTAGGGGACCGCCCTCCCAGGAGGAGGATGCAGCTGTCCGCCTGAGTGATCCCAATGGTACCCCATCGTCCTGCTCCTGCACACCCCTCCAGTGCTGGTCGCCCGTATGCTGTCCCAGTAGAGGCAGGGATGCTGAGACGGGCTGTGGCCGATCATTCCAGGGGCCTGGGGTAAGTGTGGTCTGTAGGACGACTTCTGAGTTCAATCCATAAGACGATAGATGGGGTCGTGTGTCCTGGAAGGCCGGCTCACACAGGAAAGGGAAATGACAGTGGAAGAAAGAAGGGCCACTGACGGAGGGTGACAGAGATGAGGTGAGAGGCACAAAAGCAGCCCCAGGATAAAAGTAGCAGAGATCATGAAAGTCCCTGACTGAAGGCAACAGGGACAGATGGACAGGGAAGGGAGAAGCACTGGCCACAGAGAGGGAAAAAAAAAACAACAAAAAAGACTGATATTCTTTTTTTTAATTAAAAATTTTCCATTCATTTTACACACCAAAGATCCCCCTCTTCCCTCCTCCCGCCCCCTCACCCTCCCCCCCCAACTTCCCCTCACTCCTTCCCCAGAAGGCAAGGCCTCCTATGAGGAGGCACATCCCGTAGAAGCAAGTCCAAGCCCCCGCCCAGCCCAAGGCTGCGAGAAGCATCCCATCATAGGTAGTGGGCTCCAAAAAGTCCAATCATGCACGAGGGATGGGTTCTAGGCTCTAATCCCACCGCCAGGGGGCCCCTCAAGCAGATCAAGCTACACAACTGTCTCACTATGTGGAGGGCCCAGCCCAGTCCCATGCTGGCTCCACAGCCCTTGATCCAACTTTCATGAGTTTCCACAGCTGATATTCTCAGAAAAAAAAAAACAGCTTGCAGAATTGCGAGGAGCCCCCAGAAGTCTGAGGACTCAAGTCAGACTTCTAATAGGCTCCCCAGTCTTCTGGTCTCTCCTGAGGGGTCCTGCTGTACAGCTCTTGGGCTGGCTGTAGTAGATTATACACGTTGTAACAGTTGCACCCGGGGCAGGAATGTGAAGTGGCAGTTTCTGATGAGAGAGGGTGGGGCCAGTGAAGAGAATCTGCAGGCCTTGGTCTGCAGAAGAGTTCCAGAAAGGATCCAGTGCCCAGGATGAGCTGTAACGATGGCCTCTGCCAAGGGCTAAGGTTCCTGGTACCCAAGACCCGCACAGGTGCCGTCGCGTCCCAGGGTGCCTCTCACTGCTGTCCCCGCCTGCCTGCTGTTGCTGCTTGCTGCAGTCATACACTGGGGAAAGAGGAAGCAGCCAGACACCCGAGTTTAAAGATCTGCCCTCGCACCATTTTTGTCCAGGTGAAACAGAAGAGCCCTTGTCCAGCTAACTGCTGGTGAGTTAGTCACCCTGGGTACTTTTCACAGTGATGGCAGACTCGCTAATGTGCTCAGGCACTGTGGTGAGCATTCTGTGAATGCCTTTCCCTTAGCAGTTAAAACAGCTTTAGTGGGTACGTCAGAGGAGCCATGCTTCAAGAATTTAGAGTTTATGGGCAGGAAGGAGAGACAGACCATCTCTACACAAAACACATTTAAACACACATGTAGCTAGAGTTTTCCTGCCTGGCCCAC
>CABHPQ010150101.1:0-13004 GCA_902168405.1 Peromyscus aztecus
CACATACTGTTCTCATTAAACCAATCATTTGGTGATACAAACTAGAGATGCATTATTTTTCTGGGATCATTTATTTTATTTGTCTCTATGCTTTATTTATTATCTCTTTGAATCGATCCAAGTACTAGGACCATTTTCATTAATGACACACAAAATCCAGGTGTTTTGTTTTAGCTCTGTTGCCACTGTGGAGGCCTAGGAGGAAACCAAAGTTTCAGAATGCTGATAGTCTTAAATATGACTTGACAGGAGGAAAATAAGCCAATAGCTTGTGCAATAAGTAAATACATTTATTCACCTCTTCCTGCTGTAAAGTTCTTGAGTCTTCCAATCCATACATCCAGAAAATGCCTTCAAAATGGTTCATTTTTAGTCCAAAAATTATAGGAATTTAAACTTGCTGCCTAAAAGGATCCACTTTTAGGACAACATTATACTTATAGATTTGGCCTCAAAATATTGTCAAAATAAGCAAACTGTATGTCACTGACAAATATTTAGAGTTTTATGTATGACTTACAAATTTTTTTTTCTCGTTTGAACAACTAAAAATAAACTTACGTTTATATTACTATGTGCTCCGCAGAAATCATGGCACTAATATGATAAAGAACTACAGTTAACCTCTTGATATCTAAGATATAAAGCAAGTGAAAACTTCACAAGATGGATATTAAATAATAAAAAACAAAAGCCAAGAATCAGTGTGCTCTTTTTGTAAGACCAGGCACATACAGTCCTCAAATGCCTCAACTCCTCTTCTTACAATAACTACCCAAAACAAGGGAGTTATTTCTGAAACATGATTCAAGTTGTAATGGGTTATTATGATAATTCAAATGGATTCAGAGTACTGGAAACTTGTTACTGTTTTGTCAAAAACAGCAACAAAAGATAGTGTCTTGATTTCACTTAAAGTCATGTTTATGAATGTGTTTAAAGGCATTTAGTCAGAGTCAGAGGCTGTGGCTCCCTGGTAGCAATCCTGCTAACATACATGAGTCCTATATCCTCCTCGTTCCTATATTCAACAACTTAAAAATCCATTTTAGTTGATCATAAGAGACTGGATCCAGATTGCCTCATCAATGGAACTGTTTGAATCAAACAAACAAAAATGAAAAGTACTGCTCTTCAGTATTGAATTGGCCAAGTTGAATGACTATCACCAATGTGTAAGCTTAGTAACTCTTTCATTGCTCTTTTATTCTCTTTATATTGAAAATAGATTCTTTTCTCATACAATATATCCTGATTAGTTTCCCCTTCCTCTACTCCTCCCCATCTCCCCTACTTTTCAGATCTACTACTGTGATCTAAATCTTCCATTTCATGAGTATATATACACCTTCTAAAGCTCACACCTTTTATAATTTAGTCATTAGGTTTTGATTTGAGCATTTTGAAATATCAGTGTATTGATGGACCATCATGACTGTGCCTAAATGGTTTAGGATTTAGAACATTTCCTAGAATTTCTATCTGTTCTAACCCTTTGCATCCTCATCAGAGTATCATATGCCATAACTAGCTATTTGTTTTTCAGTGTAAAAAATAACCAAACAAAAGTAAGAATATAACACACAGAGAGAAACATACACAGTATATTTAAAAAGTAATGCATACTTAATATAACAAATTAGTTTGATTTCTATAAGCCTAAAAATATCGTGTTGGAATAAATCAGTGCCTAGTGTAAAAACCACACATCATGTTTTATTCCAGACCCTGACCATGAAACATCCTTGAATTCTTTTTTCCCTCCACATATTATCTTTGATTTATCAGTTATGTTTGCTGTGATGCTTAACCCAAGTAGTAAAAATGACACTGTCACAGCCATGTGGTTTAGAAGACCTCTTTTGAGAATTCTGACCATCCCCATGGCAGATCTTTGTATATTACTAATGTTTGAACATTCAGCTTCCACCCCTTGCTGTGGTTTTCGCCATCTCTCACTAGACTTCTTGAAACCAGAGTTCAGACTACGGTCTTCTGAAAATTCCGTTCTTATAACTCAACAAGGACTATGTGCATGAAGCCTTGCTTAGTATATTCAGATAAAAAATGGCTCTACTGAGACTCTGTCACTCTTCTCGGAAAATCACAAAGACACAGATTGCCATTGATCAGGCCTCTCAGAAATGTGTAAGTAGAAAATAGTCTTGGAAGATAACAAGAGCATTTCCTGCAGGGAAAGTAGTCAGGTTTGTTTACACCCTTGAACAGATGAACACATTAGTTTCCTTGAGAGGAACAAGAAACCATACTTTCAATCAAGAAAAAAAAAAAAAAAAGATGTGTGAAAGTGAGTGGGAGGGGCATCTCTGCTCTCAAAACCCCATTCCTAAAGCAGAAGCTGCCTTTGGATGTCACGGAGTCCTCTTTAATAACATTGCATAAAATGGGGCTCAAATTACTCATGCAGAAATACTGCAAAGTTTGCTAAGCAGGAATCCACTGTTTGTCTTTCACACAGAGTTTCAGGTGCTCTGTTGATATTCATGAAACCAAAGCAGGCTAACTTATCTTAAAGGTATTATAAAATCTCAGGCCTTTCATGGATCTTGACAAATTATTCTAACGAAAGATTAGTAGGGACACTCAAATCACAAAGCAAGAAAACTTGAATTATTTGAGGTTGGGGAGAAAATTTTGATGAAATTTGAATGCCATCTATAAACATCTTGCCTCTTAGATTAATAGCTAGGTGTCCACTTATCCACAGACACTCCACCCCTTTCTAGGCCAACCACATACTGGACAAATGGTTACCATCTGGCTAATGTATAAAGGACAGCTGGCCCTTTCTCCAGACTGTCTTTGTTCCTGATTTGGAGTTATCTTCTAAAGCACATGTCTAGTCTAGGGGTTCCTTCGTGCATCCCTTTGTGATCTTTTACTGTAGTCAGTACCTACTTCTTACAACCTTATGCCGAAATCATTCATGAAATCATTTACTTCCCAAGACAGAATCATCTTACAAATGTACTGTTTCTGAAGAATGCATCCTTACCAGCCATATTGATTTATTTCTCTTTGTTATTTCGTCCCTCCACACTTTTGTGTACCCTTTCTGAAAGTCAAACTATACAGCCATGTCTTCCTTTATCTATCACTTTCAGCCATGCAGGGCACACTTCTGAAAAACCCCACCTCTCCTCCACCTCTCTAAACATCCTTCTCTACAGTGTTTCCCACTTGGTGCTTCATTTTACAATTATTTATAAGTAAAAATGATTCTCATAAGACTGTAAGTTGTTATGGGATGTATACCTTTTACTTTCTGTATTTTGTATTTAACAGAATACTGTTTCAGAAAAGAGAATAACAGAAAAGGAAAGAAATTGCAAAAAACCATGGGCTGGGAGATAGGTCAAGAAGTGGATTACAAAGGATGATGGCCAATGGGAATCCACCATTGGTGAATGACTGGAGACTTTTTACAAAAAAACTAAGCAATGATAACAACAACTAATAATCCTCCTCATACTCATCACTTAGTCTCTGCCACTCAAGTCTAGGTAAAGAAATGAACCAGTGCTAAGAGGAACCTGAATAAGACTTGTGCTGTTAACCTATCAGGTGTTATTTTTTAATAGGAATATTGATTTAAAAATAATTGATGCTGAAGTAATGGCTTAGTGGGTATGAGGCTTAGAGAGTTAGAGGTAAAATGGTTAGAGGTTTGTTGCTTTTGCAGGGAACCCAGGTTGGGTTCCTAGCACTGTAACTACAGCCATCTGGAACTTCAGTTCCAGGAAATCTGGTGCTGTCCTCTGGCCTCTGTGGGTACAAAGTGGTACACAGACATACCTGCAGGGGAACGCCCATACACATGAAATAAAAGCAAAGCATTTTTAGGAACAACAATGAATACCCTTAAATTAGGAAAAGATACTCCTCACAGAAGGGTGTAGTTTTGAACTGCTTTTCAAAACCCTGGTTCAAAATCCTCGTTTGCTATGTTGAGAAACATACTGGAATTTCTTAACTCATGATATTTTATATTCATACAATTTGGAAATTGAACATTATATAGGAATTTAGGTGCTGTGTTAAAAATCAGAGAGAGGAGGCTTAGATCAATACAACATATTATACCAAATAACAAAGATGACATTGAGCAAGAGAGAGCACAGAGGAATCTGGAAAGGGCTTCTCTCAATGAGCATGGAACAAAGAACTCAATAAGCCAGAATTAATAGCCTATGACAGAAAACTCAATAGAATGTATGTGGCTTGTCCTAGTGAAATACAGTAAATGTTTGTCCACCTTTACCATGTGCCCATATGCAGTGGCAAGATACATTTGAAATATCAAGTTAAATTAAAATATGCCATCTAGATATGCCTTAGGTAGTTACAAGGAAATAACTGGTGTTTTATTGAATTAGCAAACTTATCAAGTTAATAAATTAGAGCTTTTAAATTTACGTAGCAGCTTGAACTACAATATTGGTACAAGCTGATCTTACAAGTTGTTCCCCACAGACTGGAGTTAATATGATGAAACCAGAGAAGAAAAAGAGAGAAAACGCCCACACTTATTTTATTTTTATTGAGAGTAAAAACCACCTGCACACATTTCTGTTCAAAGAAAATGGTTCAGCTTCATTTTTCTTCTATCACAGACAGAAATATATTCCAAAGAATGAAACAGCTTCTTTTATTTCTTAATCTGCCAAAATTTGACTTGCATATTTGGGGACATGTTAAAGTGCTCTAGGTGATTTTGAGAGTTTATAAAAAGGCAATTTGATCCCAAATCATAGTTTTCTCTATTTCTTGTACTGAGCTGCATACCCTTCTGAGAAGTGAGCCATGAGGGGAAGACATTAGCTTCCCTTGTATTAGATAATAAAAAAGTTCCGCAAGGGATGAGTTCCATATAATGACACTGTGAATATGAGGCTCATTTGGATTTAATTCATTACTACATCATGTTGCACAAGAAAGCAATTTTTAAGCAATAGAATTGCACTTCATTTGTAAAGGACCCAGACACAGCACACAATCAGCTATTGAAGACAGAAACTGATTTCCCAAATCAGACATAGAAAATTTAATATATTTGTCCATTTATAATGAAAAGGAAGAGAACTTCAATTTTTTTAAGATAAGAATATCACTTTGTATATTTTGAAAGTGTAATTTTCTTGGGCAATTGACTACATATTGATGCCATGGACTGAATATACTGGAGAAAATGATTGCCTTTCATAAAATATTTGAAAATATTGGTAGATACAATATAATGCAATTTAAAATTATATCTTTGTACAAGTTGAGTATTTATACATTAAAACAAGATCCAAAAATACATTAATTAATGAAATAAAGATAACTATCAACATGTTTTTAGTACTAAGAATTTAAGCCAGGGTTTTATGCATGCTAGCCAAGAGCTTTACTATTAAGCTATCACGCCAGCCTCTTAAAAAATTCAGTTTTGATGGGAACTTCCAGTGCTGGTAGGCAGGCCTTATAGCCACCATTGTTCTGTACCAGTTTCTCCTGAGTTAGAGGACATTTGTGAACAACTACACTTAACTGAGCATAACAAATTCCATATCAACATTCAGTTTACTTCTAAAGGCTCATAGTTTAAATTATTCTGAAATGATACATGGTTTTTTAAATAATTTTTTAAGTTCCTTAAATCAGTACAGATTTAACCTGTCTTCTACAGAAGAAAAAAATCAACAAGAGTTGTAAGTAGTGTGTGTGTGTGTGTGTGTGTGTGATGTTTCCTTCATCTCTTTTGTAGATTTGACTACTTACCAAATTTACTTTCTGTCCCATCTAGAAAAATCTGTTGGAAATTTTCAGTGAATAAGATAAAATATTTAGTTTGCTTTGATAAACTTTGCATAATCTATTTTAAACACATATTACTCTGTTACCTGTAAAGCATCTTTATGAGATTATAGCATTAATATCTAGGTAGAAAATTTCAAGTATCTTGCTTGATTTCTACAGATTTGAATTTTCAGATTTTAACTTTCAAATGATGGAGCCTGACATTTGAATCTTGATTTCTTTGACTGTTAAAGAGAAACGAATATTGATCATTATCAATCTCCACTTACTGAACCTCCACTTTCCTCTAGTTAGTATTATCATTATCAACCCCTTTTTTGTTTATTTGTTTGATTATTTGTTTGTTTTTCAAGACAGGGTTTCTCTGGGTAGCTTTGGTGCCTTTCCTGGAACTCACTCTGTAGCACAGGCTGGCCTCAAACTCACAGATTTGCCTGCCTTTGCCTGTTCACTGAAGAAATAATTTTTTTAAATCTCTTTTTATTAAATCTTACTGATCTTGCTTCTGTTTTGCAATGAATATAATAAAAAGATGAACGGAAATAAAAATATAATCAGTTCATAAGAAAAAGTACAAAAAAAGTGTGACTGCCTTGAAGTTAACCAAATCCCAGGACAAACAGCTGAGTCAGTCTAGAGATCTTGATGAATGGGATAAAACTATCTCACTGACAGTATGGCACCAATACAGTATACATGTAGAGTCCTAGCACTGGGTTGCAGGGACAGAAAAATCATGAGTTTGAGACCAGCTTACCAGAAAAATCATGAGTTTGAGACATAGCAAGTTCTAGGCTCTTCTGTGTTGCACAGTAATACTTGAGGGAGTGGGAAGAGTGAGAAAAAGAGACACAGGATGAAGAAGAGGAGGAAGAAGAAGAAGGAGGAGGAAGAGGAAGAAGAAGAAGGAGGAGGAGGAGGAGGAGGAGGAGGAGGGGGAGGAGGAGAAGGAGAAGAAGAAGAAGAAGAAGAAGGAGAAGGAGAGAGAAAGTGACCTTTCAGGATAAAACAGAAAGTCAGTAAAAACTGATGGCTTCCCCAAAGCTCAGCTGGACTGTAGTAGAACTTCATATCCATATTTATGAAATAAAAACAATGTCCTCCAATTTAAAAATCAATTTTGGGTACAGGCTGTAAAAATGTGCATAAAATGTATGAAAATAAAAAGAATATTTATGAATATACAGATAGTCTTCATTTAAAATTTCACTAAGAAACTTGAGTAATCAGAATGTTATTTTAATTTTCCAACAATTGAAATGATAATGAGCAGGAAAGGAAGGTTTATCAAGGGCATCCATGTGCTGACTCTATGATCTTTAATGAAAGATTATTGAACTCATGTCTAGTATGATGCAATGTGCTGAATTCACTTTTCTTCCTCCACTATACAAAGTAGTACAGTCCTAAGCCATTGAAGTATGTGGAATTGAGGGAATAGAGAAGGGGTGGGGGCGGAAATAAACACAACTGATGTGACATCAACAAACGAGCTCTGATAGAGCTGGCACTGGACCATACCTTCTAGGCAGCCAGTATTTGAGCAAGTCAAGGGGAGGGCATTACAGACAAAATCACTGCTTTCAACAACCCTCATTCACCTGAGGACTAGGTGGGACTTTAACTCCCATAAGCTCTGTGAGTTGTATCCAATCAGTGAAAAGTAGTAATATCATTCTGCATGAATTAAACACTTCTAAGTTAAGCAATGCTTTATGTAAAGTTCAGAGTAATGAGATTCTCTGCATAATTAAATTATAACTTCCTATGCACATTCGTTTTGTGATTAAATTTAAGACAATGTATGATTGTAATGTGGAGAGCTCAATGGTGGAATATATAATTATTTCCTTAAGAAACCATTTCTTTTACTGGTGAATTCAGTTATCATTTGAATAGATTGACTTACGACACTGGTCATACATTTACACATTTTTCTTTAATTAAAATAGCAGTGCCTTTATGTTTTCTTCATATATCCCGACATTCCTGCTATCATTTTCTCTAATGCAGGATGTTAAAAGAAAAAAACAACAGAATGAGAAGGGTGAAGAAAAATCAGTCAACATGTTAATGAAATGGCTAAGAACAGGAAGTGGAAAGAAAGCTCTGGACTGAGTAGAGCAGCGGCAAACAAGGGCAAGAATGGGCCTTTGTCCAAAACCAGGAAAAAAGAGACCTAGTCTCCTGTTAGTCAGAGGAGAAATGTGCCACTAACACCCAACTCTTTCCAGCTCTTTGATAACCCAGAAATTAACCCACGGGTGCTCATGGAGGATTTTTCTGCTCTCATTTATAAACGATCATGTGTGAGTGAATTCTCATCATGTGATCTAGCACAGAGCTCCCATTAGAATAAGACTGCAAATCTTCCCTTCTGTACTCTGACTCTGAGGTAAGATCTGCTAATGTGTGTAACTGAAAGGACTCTGAGGAGGTTTGAAACAGTGGTGAAGAATGTGTGACTCTTGGGTACAGGAAAGAGGAAAGCACAGGAATTTAAGTGTGCTGCACATATGTCATGGCTTCGGGTGGTATCCTTAAATCACCAACACCTAAGTGAAATGGTCCTGGTAAGGTTTACCTGGTACAAAAAGTATTATCTCACACACACATAATAATAAAATCAATGACTTACTAAAATAAAGTGAAAGAGAATGGAAAGAAGGGAGATAAAGGGTAGCGAGACGACTCAGTAGTTAAAAAAACCTCAAGTTCTAACCCAGTTCCTGACAGGTGGCTTATTACCTCCTGAACTCTTGTTCTGGGGGATCCAAAGCCATCTCCCGGCCTCCGTGACCATGGCATGCACAGGCATAAACCCATGCTCAGCACACATGCATATACACAATTAAAATATTTATTTTAAGAAAGAAAGAAGAGTAAGTGTGAGAGGGAAGATGATCTTTTAAAATACATTTAAAAAAAACTGAAATAAATGGGATTTGAGAACCAGCTTCCAGTTTTCATATTAAATAAAATAATTACTAGAATACTACTGTCTGAAACATCACAGTTGATTAAGTTTCTGAGAAAGCTCTCAATCGTCACCATAATGTTGAAGATACTTTTAGTATTTTCAAAAGTTTCTGAATAGTTAATCCCCATCTAAGGATAAAAATGCTTTACATACATTAATAAAGATTACTTCATAGTGTAACCTCACACATGTCTAACTTACTGTATCAAGGCAGATAATAAATTAAAACATTGCTTATATTAAAAAATGTAAACATTTAAGTAAGACAAATTTTTTAGAGTGCTTTATCTTATTGTTCAGTGTATTTGATAACAAAATGGGTCTACAGGGATGGTATGATATAGGTTCTGTGGAGAGGAAAATGGGAGAAAGTTGGGTAGACTGAGGAAGCTGGAGGGAGGCAATACTGAGACAAAGGGTGGGAGGAAAGAAAATAACATTAAGAATGTTTGAAAAAGTCATAAGAAAACATAGTTACTTAAAAATGCATACATATGTAAGTATATGTGTATATACATACTTATATATTTGTACACACACATATATATGTATATATATATATATATATATATATATTCAAAGGGAGTTACGGTACTTGAGATGATAATATTTCCTTCAAGACACATAGGCTATCTAAAACAAAATAAAACAATCAGACAAATAATAACAGAACAGTGCTATGAATGGAAATCTTCTTTTCACGTTATTGATCAGAGAAGCACAAAATTCTTTCAAAACAATGTAGGTTATTTTCTGTCCTCTGTCACCGCAGATAATTAGAAGGGAAGACCCTTTTGTGAAGACACCACACACTTGAGAAATAAGACATGGAGGAATTGAGCTGGACCTCGCCTGGAAGCCCCCTCCCTGAGGACTAGCTCCCATAGTATCAGGAGTTGCTATGTAAGCTGCCAGGGGAGAAAAATCAATCAATAACCCTCCCATCTCCAAAACCAACAAACTACAACAATGATCAGCACGGCAGGATATCCCACGTGCACTATGATGGCTCTCATATTCAGAAGAAGCCAACAGATTCTAATAGTGCACAGGACCACTCAATAGGAAATAATCAATGTCTAATATTATAAACCGAACTATCTACCTATGGCTGATAAGATCACCAGCTGTTGAGAACTGACTACTGCCTTCTTCCTAAATTGATATAGTCATTCCCAACTGCATTCTAACTGCCTTCTAGATGCTTCTCCTATACCCACAGGGAAGTGTACCTTTCAACCTTCATGAAAGTATTTTCTTTTTAAAGCAGAGAGATACAGAAATCTACAATTGGACAAAATGTAGAGAACAATTTACAATGGGGTATCCAATCCAAAATGCTACATATACAGCACAACCCTTACTACACCCAAGATTCAGGAAACATTGGAGGAGAAGAGGCAGAAAGATTGCAGGAGCCAGAGGACCAGGACCTCTTCTGTGAGACAGTACTTTCTGCATGTGCCAGGGAAACTGCACCCACAAAGACCCAAGGACATGGTTACCTAACAAGGAAAGTACAACGACATTACCAGCTGACATGTTAATGAGGATGGGGAAATTTCACAAGGTCCTGCCCCTAGATGAAAAATCTGCAGGCAATTAATAGTTGCTAAGAGAGGGAGAATTAGTCCTCCCCAGATGAACATCCTAATAAGTTATCCAATCTCAAGTTGGGAACTCAAAATATATGTACATATGAGCTACACAAAATGGAATTAGTAAGTGTATTTGTGTGTGTGTGTGTGTGTGTGTGTGTGAAACAATAATAATCAAAGTGTTCATGATTTTGATGGGGGATATGGGAGAAGTTGGAAGGGCTAGAAAGGGGTAGAAATGACGTAAATACAATATCCATGTTTGAAATTATAAACAAAAGCCAAAATTTAAAAATGTACCTACAAAATAAACTCAGAAAAGTGCTGTACATACTGCATTCTATTTTTCTATTATAACATTTTGTTTCTGAACCTGTAAATTCCAGGGGGATGGATTCTTTAGAAAGTTGTTCATATAAACAAAAAGAAATATAAATGAAGTCAATTAACATATGAAAAAACAACAACTTTATTGCTGGTCTATCAAAAACTACCAGTAATGAGGACCTAGAAGGCTGGTGGTTCTGCAAGGCACGTTCATAACACAAAGTAAACAACTAAATTAAACTCTCTGAAGTAGTTATTTGCTTCTAGGCATTTATGGAGAAAAGAATAATTAAATAAGAATACAAACATTTATCTCTAAGAATGTTTGGAAGAACTTAAACGTTCATTTATAAGTAATCCCTAAGAAAATTCCTTATACCTGCAGCACTTCACACCAAGCAGTATGTTAGTGTGATTATTTATACTTATATTCACTTACCTGACACATTGTTCTAAGTATATTTAGTTGAAGATACATCTAAAGTAGTTACCAATTAAATATATGTGGCACAATGCAATTTTGTTGATTGATAGTTAAAGGTAAAAGGAGTTACTTCTTAAAGATACTAGAATGGGTTATTTTGGGGTGATACTTTATAACATTATAACATTTGTATATGTTGTCCTTATATTTCAGCAAAATAAAAACAGTATGAGACATAATTAGAGTACAACATGCTTCTCTTCCAGCTTATATTTTATGGTATCTAGATTGTTAAAAGGCAAGGAAATTCTTGAATTAAAATAAACACTCAGGATTAAGATAGTAAAATGGCCACTCTGCCAAGCACAATCTACAGGTTCAATGCAATCCTCATCAATAGTCCAAGACAATTCTTCACAGAGCTTGAAAGTATAATTTTCACCTTCACATGGGAACACAAAACACAAGGTAGTAAAAACAATCCTGAATAATAAAAGTACTATTGTATCAACACCCCCGATCTCAAATTGTACTACAGAGCAATAGTAATAAAAACAGTATATTCTTGGCACCGGACCGGATATGTTGATCAATGGAATTGAATTGAAGGCCCAGATGTAAGTACATACGTTAGGAACATGTGACTTCTTTTTTTTTTTACAAAGACGCTAGACACATTAGAAAAGATAAAAGAGAGCATCTTCTACACAAATGGTGCAACCCACATTAAATGGCTGCATGAAGAAGAATACAAATATATCACCCTATAACATAAGGCAAGGTACAATGAACCTGATGGAGAGGAAGTAGGGTGCAGTCCTGAACTCTTTGGTACAGGAAAAGACTTTTCAGAACAGGATACCAATAGCATAGGCACTAATAATAGTAAGTAGGAGCTCCTGAAATTAAAACACTTCTATATGGCAAAGGACACCATCATTCAGGCAAAGTCACAGGCTACAGACTGGAAAAATATCTTTACCAACTACACATCTAATAGAGGCTGGATATCTAAAATATATAAATAACAAAAAAACAAATACAAAAAAAAACTGGACATCAAGAAATAACTCAGTTATAAAATGGGGTATAGAACTAAGCAGAGAATTTTCAAAAGATGAACACAAATGAGAAGCGTTTAAAGAAATCAATATCCTTAGTTATCAGGGAAATATAAATCAAATCTACTTTGAGATTTTATCTTATACCAGTCAGAATGACCAAAATCAACAGAATAACGAGAGCTCACACTAGCAAAGATGTGGAGTATGGGTAACACTCACCCATTGCTAATGGGAGTACAGACTGGGATAGCCACTGTAGAAATCAGTGTGGCGATTCCCTAGGAAGCTGGTAACATCAAACGTAAGATCTAAGATCTAGCGATATCATTTTGGGGACTATACCCAAAGAACATTACATCCTCTTGTAGAGACATATGTTCATCCACGTTTATTGCTGTCCTATTCATAATATCCGTAAGTTAGAAATAGCCTATATGCATATCAACAAATGAGTAGATAAAGAAAATGTGGCACATTTACACAATGCAATGTTATAACTGTTAAAACAACAAAATGGATTCAACAGTAGTTCTGTAGACTTTTGTCTCATATTGCTTATTTAGGCTTTTTTTTTTTAACCTTACAGGTCTTTTGCTTGTACATTATGGGTTCTAATTTTGTAGTGTGTGTGTGTGTGTGTGTGTGTGTGTGTGTGTGTGTGTGTGTGTGTGTTGAGTTTTTCTTTCTGTTTTTATTCTGATTTATTTGCTTTCTTAAGAGAGGGAAAGAAAGGACACCAAGTTGTATAGTTGAGGAGGTGAAAAGTATCAAGGAGGAGTTGGGGGAGG
>CABHPQ010150102.1:0-15517 GCA_902168405.1 Peromyscus aztecus
GTTAATAGATCCCAAATCCGTTTGCCAGTGGGGTTGTATGCTCTGATGAGTCACCCTAGCACAGTTCTCTGAAGCTTTGAGAAACTGTTGTGCAATCCCAATGAGCGGCATCCCTCCTGGCAGAGGCAGAGAGAGGCGGGCTCGGTGGGAAGTCCGTGCTCCCGGATTGTGTCCTCAGATGCGGTGGCTCTAAATCACCTTTTTCATGAGTTCTTCTATGTCATTGTTTGCTTTCATTTCAGCCACTTCCGCTGTGTTGTCAGGGCACAAATGGAAATGCACCAGTTGCTTCGTGGTTCTTTGTGTCCCCTGCCACCTGGGGGTCTACATCTAAGAGCTTGTGCACAATTAACTTCTGTTTTCAATCACCAGGAACAGGACCGGGCTTAGTCACCTCCAGGCCAGTTCCAAACAGGGTTTTCACAGAATTTCATTTTCTTCATTGTACAAATTTACATAACACAAACTCTACCTCCTTAGCTGTGTCCAGTGTTCAGTATCCAGCCATGAAGCCTGCTCACAGCACTATATACACATCACCATGCCCTCCCTCAGAGCTCCTTCATTTTACAGAATAAAAACTCAGTATCTAAGCTCCCAACTCCCAGCGGCAGGCACCAGAGTGTTCGGAAATGTATGCCCAGGTGAGCTCAGAGAAGCAGACAGGCTGCAAGCCTGAGACTCTGCAGCGCCGGACGGGTGCTCCTCAAGGGGCTTCCAGGAAGGAAGAGTACATTATCTCCTTATGGGAGTAATTATTCCTCCTGCTTCCTTAGCATGGGTTTGGGTGACTCAGATTTCCTGCAGGAGAGAGGGAATGAACTCCTTGGGAAATGATTGGCAGACCTAACTGGATTAACTAATGTTTGAGGTCTTCACCCAGGTCAGAGGTAGATTTTAGATTCTGTTATTTTGACCATGAGGAAATATCTTTGCCTTAATGGGCCTCAGCAAAGCCCAGGGATCTCCACCTTTAGTCTGCGAGGTTAAGGAGTGGCAAAATTTATGTTTAGCTTTTTAGTATTTGGGGTGGGGTGGGGGATGGGAGGTGGGGTTCAAAGCCTCAGTGGCTTCCTAGGCTACTGTGACATAAAGACACACTCGGGAGGGTCACTGATCTCTCTGTCCCTCTTCCCAAGTGTGACTACACAGAATAAATCTCCTTTTCTTTCTTTTTGCTATAAACTTGGCTATTGTAACTGGCTTATGGCGGATGAGTGGCTGAAGCTGTCTTGACTCTGTAAGTCAGGTGACATCAACATTCCCTTCTTTTTCATGACTTAGTGATGTTCCATTGTACAGACACTTTTTTCAGTCCCTTCGTCTGTTGACTCCGGTTGCTGACTGCTGACCACACATGCCAACGAGGCAGGAGAAGCCCATCCCCCCCTGCTTTGTCTGCAGCCGAGTCTCAGTCCTCGTCCCCACCGCAACATCCTGCAGCACGCAAGAGCCCTATGGCTGTCACAGTGGGTTCTGAACACAAGTCCAGGACCTCTTCTCCTTCGCAGGAATGTGGGGTGATCACCCTTCAGTGTCACGTGGTCCCACCAGCAGCCGAGGAACAAGTGAGATGAGAATTGAGGTAGAAGAACAGGAAATGGGGTGGAGGAGGGGGCTCTAGAGATTAACAACTGAAAGAAGCCAGAAGCCTTTCTGGGAAAGCCACTTGCACAGAGAAGTGTATAGTATGTATGAACCCATGACAGGCCGTGGGCGCAGCTCTCTCTTTTGGAGACAGGTTTGGCACTGTTCCAAGCTCTCTTTCAGTAACTATGTTCTTTCCTTTTAGTGTCCGTAAATTTCTGTACAATTCATTGATTAAAAACTGTAAGATCCTGTGTGTGTGTGTTTGTGTGTATACTACTCCCATACATGAGCATGCACATGGATGTGTCTATACATAAGGAACATGTATCCATATGTCCCTGTTCTTATATGTTCATACATATGCATACATGTACACACATGTGTGTGTGTTTCTCTGAGTGACTGCATGTATGTTTGCATATGTATATGCGTAGTCTTTCTCTGTGTGATTGTATGCATCTCTGCATGAGAGTGTGTGCATATGCATGCACCTGTGTATGTATTTCTGATCCAAGTTCTTTATTGGCACCAACCACATCAGGCATAGCTCTCCCACCATTGGCCACAGATTCAAAAACCTAGTGGGAAAATGGAATCTCATAGACTTCATTTCCACAGTCTCTCACGCTCCTGATTATTGTGGATCTTGTCTCCTTATTCTTAAAGATCTGTGTGTTAGATCTAGCTTCTGACTCCTCATTTTGATCACCTTTTATTACTGACGACATTCATTTAGTACTCCTGCAAAATGCCTGGAATGGACCCTCCCCACGAAGCTGCCCCTCCCCAAGTGAGTGTCGTCAGCTACTCTCAGAGGTGAGAATTTAGAGCAGTGGTTCTCAACCTGTCAGTCATGACCCCTTTGGGGATCACATATCAGATGTTTACATTATGATTCATAACAGTAGCAAAATTACAGTTATGGAGTAGCAACAAAATAATTTTATGGTTGGGGGGGTCACCACAATATGAGGAACTGTACTAAAGGGTCACAGGGTGAGGAAGGTTGAGAACCACTGATCTAGAGGTTGGATGCTGGAAACTTCCTTATGTGAGCAGCTATCTGGGAAAGCTGTCTCCCACTGGCCTGTCTGGTCACCCTGTTTGCACCCCCTACACCCCAATCCTTCTGTTACAGTTACAGGCAGTGTGGCGGAGTTTGGTGAGGGTTTCTTTGGTGAGGGTTTCTACACTGACCGTCACCTTTATCTAATGTTCAGTGGAGAACACTGGCCCAGGGAACACAGGGCAGACTAGAGGTCTTCTACACTAACCACATCCCCAGGCATGAAAATATAAGTTCCACAGTGTGGACTTAGGACCCCAGAGTGAGAACAACACACTTGGTAGGTGAGGGTGGGAACCTTGCCTTGCTGTATATCTCAAGCATACCTTGGGTTCAGGGAGCTCTTCTCAACCAAAAGCACTTGTGTGCTGTGCTGTGTTGGCTGTTATCAAGCAGACCCTTGGGACTCTGGCAGCCAGAGGCTGTGGTTAAATTGCAAAGGAACTGATAGGGATTTCTAGGAAAAGTAAAGAGTCACCAATGCTCTTCTATGTATTCACAGTTCTCAAGGGCAAGGCAAGTGAAACCTTGATCTTGGTAACTTAGGAAAAACTTATCAAATGTCATCCCCTGGAAGTTCCCTTAAAATGCACAGGTTGTTCTTAGATAAGGAAAGGGCCAGGACTGACCTTCAGTTACCCAAGGGCATGAAGAAGAGGACCATCTGCATAATGGTACAATATTAACCCCCTTTCTGCTCAGGGACAGCTTCAAATATCAGCCTTCCACAGTACGTTGTAAAATCTCTGGCTTTGGTTCGTTATGTAACAGTCTGGCTCATTTCAGTCTGCTGTTTGATTACTCACTTAAGATCATTGCAGATGTCTGTGTGGTGGGAGAGGTAAAGGAGTAGTTTGAGACAGAGTCAGATGCAGCCCAGGCTAGTCTTGATTTCAGGATATTGAGGGTGACCTTGAACTACTGATCCTCCTACCCCCACCTCCTGAGTGCTGGAATGATAAGCATGCACCTCCCCCCCCCCTCACTTTCTGTTGTAGATTTTAAAGGCATGTTGAAAGGTTTGGGGTTTAGAGTCCAAGGGGAATGCTGAGGTAGATTGCTGTTTGGGTAAGAGATGTGTTAAAAAGAGTTATTAATGCCGTGGGTGGTCAGACAGACAGACAGCATGGTAGGGGCTCAGAGGACAGAGCAAGTCTAAGTGGTGAGGTGAGGGTAACTTCTTATACATTTTAGAAGCAGGGAAGATTTCCGCGCCACATGAGTAATGGGTAGTCCACAGTACATACATCCTTACAGTCAGGCTGCCCCACTTCCTGTTAGCCTGGGGCCCGTGTGCAGAATCAGTTCTGAGGGTGGGGAGAGCAAGAATCCAGAAAAACAAGCTAATGGAAGAGCTCCACACGTGGTGTGGCCCTGGCTGATACCCATGACACAATAGAGCATGCAGAGTCAGATCTAAACATCTGACTCATGAACCTGTAGGCTGTGTGACCTTGGCAAAGTCACTTTCCTTCTCAGAGGAGGCTCATCAGCAAATAAGCACACAGTTCTCATCCCGGATCCCGGGTGATCCAGTGGAATAAGGAAGGAGAACATGTCATGGCTCTCGGTACTGGTTACGATGTTGTCCATCGGGATGTGATAACTACATTGGTTTAAACAGTTCTCTAACTCCAGCCCTCAATGCCAACCTCAGAGACCAAGACAGACCCATGGAAGTATCTGTCTTGTTAGAGCTGAATAAAACCAAAAGCAAGTCTGTGCTGAGCTGTGAGGGGACACCTTCCTCCCAGTGCACTGGACGCAGCGGTGTCAGCCAGCACCTTCCTTCTACAGGGGCAAGAACTTCAGGAGTCACACTTGACTCTTCAACGCGGAACAGCAGTCACTCCATCTGACTGTGTCGCAGGGGCTGTCTGTGTCTGCCTGCACCCTGGGGTCTACAACGAGGCAGGCTCAGCCACCCAACCCAACATGCCATCGCCGAAAGTAGTAAAACAAAGAGAGGAGATGTATTCAATGCTATCATGTCAGAAAGAACAAAGAAGTCTAGTCAACCAAGTCCATCTTTGGGGTCCTGACATGAAGTTTAGGTTCAAATAGAAGGCAAGAGGCATGTAGAGCTAGGCAGTCCAGGTCAAGGTGTGGTTCCACCCATCACTGACCCATCATCATCTCAGCTCCAGTCCCTTCTGCAAGGTGATCTGGCGAGAGGTCAGAACCATGTGACCGCTCTTCCTCCTGCATGGGATTCCAGTTCGGTTGTTGGGTTCCTTCATTTCGACAGTCTGATAGAGCAGACATTGCTTCTTAGAGTCATCCCCTCACCCATACCTGACATAACATTGCAATTGTGCGTTGTTCAGATTGTTTCGCTGTCACCAAAACGTGAGTCTGAACACCATCTTTCAACTTAAAATGCACTTCCCAAGCAAGTCACATTACAGATGGCTTGCTTTGTGAGGCTTTAATATGTCATTTTGGGAAGATCCAGACGTGGGGTCCACTTGGGTCGCTGTTGAATAAGTTTCTTTGCAAATGCCTGTTTGCATGTGCACAGTTGACAGAGGACATCAATGGCTGATCTGGGTTGGAGTTCGTTTTTGTTTCTGGGATTTGGAAGCCTCTGGGAGGCTGGAACTCATAGAGCATGTAGGGCTAGGGGCTCCTATTCTAGATGATGGACCTGAAAATGTGTTAGTCTTTCCTGTCACTGTACCAAAAGCTATATCTGAAGCTTGGTGCTTTATGAGCAAAAGACGCTTACAGTTCTGGTGTTCAAGTATGTGGCCCTGGTGTCTCTTGTCGCTGGTGAAGGCTTTCTGGCTCCATCTCAACATGATATGCAGGATGACACAAGAGGGAGTGATCACATGACCAGAAGAAAGCCAGAGGGATTCAAGAGTCAGCTTCCTCTTCACAGTAACATGTTCTCATGACAACCAATGAGAGTCTTGAGATAACTACATACAATTCCTTCTGAGGGAAGAACCGCCATGATGTTACCCACTAGCATTAGTAGCTGTGATATCTTTGGTCATGGCTGCCCTCCTTGAAGGTCCCCACTGTCTCAATACCACCCCACTTAGGGGTCAAGTACCCACCACATGAATCTTGGTGTAATCATTCAAACCACATCAGAGCTATGGTAATGGCTGAGTAACTTGGCAATCTGAAAGGATCCAGACTCTGTTCACTGCGTATTCTTTAGTCAGTCCTGCCTGTTCCACCCCAGGGCTCTGTGAGCGGTGCTCAGTCAGTGCAAAGCTGATGTTTGAATTTTAAAAAGAATAAAGGAAAACAGGGTGCTGTGGGATGTTCTGTATGGCAAATGTGTTGCTAATAAAACACTGATTGGCAGTGGCTAGGCAGGAAGTATAGGCGGGGCTAACAGAGAGAATTAAAAGAACAGGAAGGCAGAGGGAGTCACTGACTGCCAGCTGCCAGCCAGGACAAGCAGCATGTGAAGATGCCGGTAAGCCACGAGCCATGTGGCAAGGTATAGATTTATAGAAACGGACTAATCTAAGATATAAGGACAGTTAGCAAGAAGCCTGCCACGGCCATACAGTTTATAAGCAATGTAAGCCTCTGTGTTTACTTGCTTGGGTCTGAGCGGCTGTGGGACTGGCAGGTGAAAGAGATTTATCCTGACCGTGGGTCAGGCAGGAAAACTCTAGCCACAACAGGGACAAGGAAAGTCGTGGAGAGCTGTTGCGAGATATTTGATTGCACTGTGTAAAGCTATGCCACTGGGATTGCTTTACTAAAAAGCTAGATGGTCAATAGCTAGCCCAGAGGTATAACAGGAACTTCTGGACAGAGAGAGCTCTGGGAAGAAGAAAGGCGGAGCCGACAGTCCAACAGAGAGGGAACAAGACATGCAGGAGGAGAGATAAAAGCCACGAGCCACATAGCAGCTCATAGATGAGTAGAAATGGGTTCAGGTAAGTTATAAGAGCTAGTTAGAAACAAACCTACGCTATAGGCAGAACTTTCATAATTAATAACAAGTCTCTGCATCATGGTTTGGAGGCTGGCAGTCCAAAAAAGCCTGCTGCAGAGAGCTGTGCCACAGGAACCTCCCTGGGACGTGACAACGGTGGCGGGGGGCGGCAAGAGCAGAGCTGAAGGGACCTTTGTGCCAATAGCTAAGCCTTCCTGCAAAAACTAGGGTCCAAGGAGCCCTTTTGTCATGGAGACTTGAACCGCTAAAGCTGGTGGAGAGCTGGAGGTCTGGCTGCTGGGTAATCCAGGCTTCTCATTTCTCCTGCAGGGAGAACTGGGCCCCTTCCTGCACTTACAGCCCTGTAGGACTGGTTGGAGCTGTTCTTCAGAACGGCCTCCAGGCCACCTCAGCAGCAGCATGACACTACAGTCCCACAGGGAAAATGACCTACAGACCGAGGCTTAGAATCTGGGTCTGAATGAGCAAACATAGCCCTAGAGAGTGCTGGAGGACAGAGGAGCAGGCCAGCTGGGGCACGAGATGGCCAATAGACCAACATCTGGGAGGGAATCCAGATCCTGGCAGGTGGGAGGCCCAGCATGGTACTGGTGCCCTCAGCTCACAGCAGCAAGGCCCTGCAGGAGAGTCAGGATACCTTCACTGTCTTTTTCCTCTGGAACTCTGGATGGAGCCTCTGGTGTCTTTGTTGGGGGATGTAGTGAGTAGTGAATGAGGATTCTTTATACAAACTATTTAAAGAAAATCAGAAAAAGCTTTCTTCGCTTTTCTGACAAAACACTCATTAACAGTAACAAAACTACATTTCCATCTTTCAGAGGGGAGATTCCTGCAATGCTGGGATTTCAGGTGTGTGCCATCACCTAGTTTATAAGGTGCCAGGGATCACACTCAGGGCTTCATGAATGCTAAGCAAGCTTTCTATCAGCTGAGCTGCATCCCTAGCCTTTTAAAAGATGTTTATTTGTTGTTATGTGTGTGTTAGGGCATGGATAGAATAGAACACACTTGTGCAGGTGCCCTTGGAGGCCAGAAGAGGACATCGCCTGGAGCTGGAGTTACACGGAGTGATACAAAATCCCCAGCCACCCCAAATGGGTGTTGGGAATCAAACTCAGGTCTTCCGCAAAAGCAATACATACCTGTAAGAGGTGAGGAACCTCTCCAGCCCAGCCTCCCCTCTGGGTTATTTTTAAGCCAGTGATGTTGACTGGCTCCTTCTGAGAAGATGGAAGGAGACCGGAGGAAGGAAGCTGCCTTCTCGGGGATCAATAGGTAGCTTCCTGCACAGTGAGCTAGCTTGAAGCTCAGTGTTCCCAGAATACGATCTTAGCCAGAATGTGCAGAACCTTATCCCCATTCTCCAGGACAAGGAGGGCAGGTCAGGACAGAGCTGACCCAGGAGCCAGTAAGTCCTTATTCAGGGTGGCAGTCGGTATCAGGGCAAGGCAGACTGTGTGAGGCAACATGGCCTCCACAACCCCAAACACACATGCAATCTAAAAGATACAAACACCAGCAGGAGTGGCCTAGGGGAGATGCTTATCTCTCCTGCAAACAGACACCCACAGTGACAGCCGCCTCCCATGCTCAGCATTAGCAGGGCCATCCAGCAAGTGGCGACTGGCATGTGGATACTCAGCCTTCAATTCTCCCGAACAAACCAGGGACTGTCCAGTGGCCAGCATGGAAGACTCACTGCTGGGAAGCTGTCACCTCCTGGGAGAGAAAGATGGACCTCAGACTTCTTCACACAGAGAGAGCCACTGGGGTCACCGCTTGTGGTAGTTCTCATTATTAAAATGACAGTGCTGCTGCTAATAACAATAAACATAAAATTAAAAATAAAGCCCGCAGCACCCCAGCCACTGCTGCAGCCTTGTGCAATGGGGAGCTGTTGACAGCCAGACATTGTTTACCTTCAGACGCTACAGTCTGGGTGCTTTGCACAAATATTTACTGAGTGCCATGGGCACACAGATAAAGACATAATTTCCTACCCTCGAGGAGTGCACAGTCTAATGGGCAGATGGACTCGTAAACATACAGTTTCAACATGATTGCCAAAGTGTGGAACAAAACACAGGTGAGGGACAGTAAGGGCACAGGGAGGGACTATCTGGGTCTATCTATAGGAGGGCACATGATGTCCTAGGGAAAGAAAGCAGGTCCCAGGAGCCATTACCCTGGAATATTCCAAGCAGTGGAATAGCACCAAGAGCAGCTTATGGAAGCATGGAGCCAGAACATTGATCTCATTGTAAAGGAGGCTGGGAGGGAACAAGGGGTCAGAGGTCATCAAGAACCTTAAGCATGGGATGCTGATACCATGCACACTGGAGTTTCTTTCCTGGTCTAGGACAGGTACAGATTGCAGAAGCAACGTCAGAGTCAAATGTCCAGAAGGAGGGTCCAGTAAGAAAGAGGAAAAACCTTGATCCACGACCCTCACTACCTCCACAGAAGGCTGGTCAGTAGAAACAGGACACAACTCACCTCTATAACTGTTCCTTTTTCTAAAAGGCTTATTTAAAAAAATTGTAAAAAGGAAATGGGAGGAAATAACGTTTATAATAAAAGCAACTCAACCAATGTACTCCAGATATTATCAACACAGACTCCACATTAAAAGGATGATAATTTCAACTTTTAAGATTTTATTTTTTAAATTTTAATTATATGTACTCTAATTACAAGGGATCTCTAATTGTATGTTATCTGTGTGTTGGTACACTCCAGTGCAGTGCCTATGGAGGCCAGAAGAGGGCGTCTGATCCCGCTGTTGCAGGTGGTGGTGAGCGGCCTGACAAGGGTGCTGGGGACTAAGAGCAGCAAGTACTCTTAACCACCAAGCTGTCCTGCAGTCCCCAAACGAATGAGTTCTAATTCTCCTTCGCATATGATGTCTTCCCAAATTTGGATTTTTTTTTCACTTATGTCCACCTACATTCAGACTAGCCACTTTGCTTATTATCCACATGTGCCCAGCTGTGGTCACACAGGCCTGCCCAGATCTCCAGTCTCCATAGTCTATTGTTCTGCCCACGACTGGACCAAACTATTTTTTTTTAATTTTATTTTACAATACCATTCAGTTCTACATATCAGCCACGGATTCCCTTGTTCTCCCCCCTCCCGCCCCCTTCCCCTTTTCCCCAGCCAACCCCCATTCCCACCTCCTCCAGGGCAAAGCCTCCCCTGAGGACTGAGATCAACCTGGTAGACTCAGTCCAGGCAGGGCCAGTCCCCTCCTCCCAGGCCGAGCCAAGCGACCCTGCATAAGTCCCAGGTTTCAAAAAGCCAACTCATGCAATGAGCACAGGACCCGGTCCCACTGCCTGGATGTCTCCCAAACAGTTCAAGCCAATCATCTGTCTCACCCATTCAGAGGGCCTGATCCAGTTGGGGGCCCCTCAGCCATTGGTTCATAGTTCATGTGTTTCCATTCATTTGGAATAATAGATGTGGAGCAAGGATGACTGGACTGCTACTCACATCACCAGGGAGGCCACCTGGAAAACAGGACCCCAAGAAAGACCCGGGGATTGCCCAATGATGGAGAAATGGATGAGATCTTCATGAACAGCCTGGTCATAAGTGGGGGAAATGAAGGGCGAGGGTCGAGGGAAACAGAGCTTGGGGGAGCGGGGGACCCCAGCTGGATCAAGAACAGAGAGGAAGAACAAGGAATAGGAGACCATGATAAATGAAGACCACATGAGAATAGGAAGAAGCAAAGTGCTAGAGAGGCCCACAGAAATCCACAAAGATACCCCCACAATAGACTGCTGGCAATGGTCAAGAGACAGCCCGAACTGACCCACTCTGGTGATGGGATGGCCAAACACCCTAATTGTCGTGCTAGAAACCCCATCCAATGACTGAGGGATCTGGAAGCAGAGATCCACGGCTAGGCCCCGGGCAGAGCTCCAGGAGTCCAATTATCGAGAAAGAGGAGGGTCTATATGAGCGAGAATTGTTGAGGCCAAGGTTGGATAAAGCACAAACTACTTTCTTATTGATAGTTCTTTTCCAAAAGGTAGCTCAAATTGAGGGCCTAGAGAGATGTCTCAGTGGGTAAAGGTGCTTGCCACACGAACATAAAAATCCCTAGAACTCATGTAAACAGAGTGCAGCAGCCTGGGTATGGACTCCCAGCACTCCTGCACTTGGCTGGGCCAGAGATGGGGTCCCTGAAAGCTCACAGGCTCAATACCCTGCTGTCAGCAGCAGCAAAACAAGAGGTTCTGTATGAAATAAGAGAAGGTGGCAGGCAACATCTGAGGTCATCTTCTGACCTCCATGGGCATGTTGTGGTATGTGTGCATGTGCACGCGCACACACACACACACACACACACACACACACACACTCATGCATGCAGGCACACACCACAGATAAAAAGGCAATGCAGCAGTTTCCACTACCAAAACGCATCTGTTCATCTGAGGCAGAACTCCAACCCATCAGACACTGCTGCTGGGAAAAGTCACTCTACAGTAAACACATGCCCCATAATTCTCTTTGATTTTCAAAGCTAAAGGGGAGAGGGTGCATGGGACAAGCTGTAGTTTGATAAACACTGCCTCTTGCAACACAATTCTCAACATTCTTGATGAGCTCCTCCCAATAACAACAATTAGAGTTGGCCTGCTAGACCAGCACTCTTCATGATAACTTGTTTTGACTGACAAGACAAGGCTGTTACCTAACTCACATGGGGCCATCTGGGGAACTGGGTTTATGCAACTTGTCTCTCAGAAGGAAAACAGCAGACCAGACCACAGGGTGGCTTGGTATGAGAAGCAGGTCTACCTACCACCTTGAAGCCAAGGAGTCTAGCCCATAAGACCCCAGGAGAACACCAATCTTCCTTTCTGAAAGCACAAAGCAATCACCATTGTGCAACAAACAATTGTTTACAGTCTCTGAGCTTGGCCATATTATCCTGTCATGGGGTGAAAAGTTCCAGTCCTTCCAGCTCAGGGCATGGAAGTCAGGGCTCCTGCAAGGGACTGTAGTGTTCTGAATGCTCTGCACCTCCCTCTCAGTCTTCCTGTGCACTTTGCACCTGGCTGATGGGAAGCTGCTGTGGAATAATCACTTTGTTCACTGTGAATATGTGTTACTCTCATTGGTTAGCAAAGAGCTGACTGACTGATAGCTAGGCAGGATTTTTGGGCCAGAGAGAATGCTGGGAAGAAGAGGGACAGATTCTGAGGAGTCAGAGGAGATTCCATGAGACACAGAGCAAGCAGGATGGGAAGTATGTAGATGAGGTAAATGAGTCTCAGAGCAGCACATAGATTAATAGAAATGGGTTAATTTAAGTTATAAGAGTTAGCTAAAAAACAAGCCTAAGCTATTGGCAGAACATTTATAATTAATAACAAATCCCTGTGTGGTTATTTGGGAACTGGCTGTTGGGACAGAAAACCCCATCTACAAATGGTGCCCAACCATCCAGCACCTACATACACATAAGACCTGAGAAAGCTTAAAAAAGGTTCTAAACAAGAAGCCAAATGTGGCTTCCTGTGTCTTTCATGCCAGTCACAGTATAGAGTCACATCTCTTGACAGATGCCTGTGGGCTTGAACTGCCAGTGTGAGCCTCACCAGTGTGCTGCGTGGCAGGTTTGGGGTTTTGCTCATGCAGACAGAAAAGGTTGCAGATGTAAAGAAAAGACAGATCCAGGTGGAAAAAAAAAAAACCTCTAAACGGGTTACATGTGTTTAAAAATGTACATAGGCTTGGGAGAGAAAAGAGAAATGCTATAGACAGTCATAGAAAAAATAGTTTAAAAATAATAAAGTAAAGTCTTTAAAGAAAGAATAAAGTAATATAAAGGACAAAAGCCACACAGAGATGAAAAATATATGGGGAGTCTGGATCCTGTATGTTATTGTGTTGTCTTTGAATTTTCTGATTGTTGATGAAGGAATGATAGCTGCTAAGACATATTGGGTTATGAAAACTGCTGAATTAAACCAACCTATATATTTTTTAAATGTCTTGACTTCAAAATGGAAGTCAAAAGATAGGTTACTTTGGGGAAGTGGTTATGCTTTTATTTCTACAGGAAATGAGAGGCTGCAGGTTCATTCCAGGTTGATAGGGATAAGGTTTGATTGGGGAAAACCCCTGAAATCCTGGCTACAGACAAAAAGACATAAACCTAGAAAAACTACAAAATATGTCACATACGTTTTACCTGCTCAAACATAAAAACATCATTAACTGACTTGTACACACCACATATTCCATACTTGTAGTGTATGTTACCTTCAAAAGTTTATGTGTTTTCAGAACAAAGGGACCAAACACCAATGAAAATGGATGGCCCTGGTGATTCAACATTTCAGAATGCCTCTGTTACAGTTTGTGAGTTCTGCATGCAGAACAGCTTCAAGGCTACTGGCTGAGATGACCCAGCCCTACAGATTATTCCAGCCAAGACTTAATCATTATCCTGAGTTTTCTCAGGGTTCCCCCAATGATTCCAACATCCCCAAACAACAGGAAGCAGACTAGTGTGGTGATATTGTGTTCCCCAAAATATTGTGCACCCTAATAAACTTATCTGGGGTCAGAGAACAGAACAGCCACTAGATATAGAGAAAACAATGCCCAAATTGCCAAAAGATGGGTTATGGATGTTTGTTATCATTTAAGGAGAGTTGACTACAAATTGTTATTGGTTATAGTAAAAAAAAAAAAAAAAAGCTAAACAGAAGAGTTAAATTCAAAGATCTCTTTCTAAAGGAAAAAAAGGGGGATATGGTAAAGGAATGACAGGAAAAAAAAGGTAGATTATTGAATCTACTTTAATCCAAAAAACAACTATTAATCTCAAAACAGTTTATATCGGTACAGATTTTGGTTTATTGATACAATTACACCCTTCTGGGGTCTCTGATGGAATTAAAGACTAGATAGTCATAGTTAAAATTTTCCTTAGTTATGATAAAAAGTAAATTAAGTATAAAACTTTAGACTCACAAAGGTAAAAGAGTATTTTCTCTAATTTTGCCAAATACAAATGGATTGGATATTGTAATTGTAACTCTTACTTGATAACTGTTTTTGTTGTATATAAAAGAGGGAAATGCTGTGGAACAATTTTTATACACGGCAAATACATATTACTCTCATTGTTAATGGAAAGCTGATTGGCTGATAGCTAGGGAGGATTTTTGGGCCAGAGAGAATGCTGGGAAGAAGAAGGACAGAGTCTGAGAACTCAAAAGCCAGACATAGAAGAAGCAATATGGGAAGTTCATAGAAGAGGTAAATGAGCCTCAGGGCAGCACATAGATTAATAGAAATGTGTTGTTATAAGAGCTAGCTAAAAACAAGCCTAAGCTATTGGCTGAGCATTTATAATTAATAATAAATCTTTGTGTGGTTATTTGCAAGTAGCTTCTGGGACACAGAGGAACTCCACCTACAGGAAGCCTTATAACAGGTACCATCGTGACTTTGGCTCCTTTCAGTGCTCAGTGTCCACAACAGCATGATGAGGTTTGCAAGATCTGTAGCCCTGGTGTGACTCTAGGAATATCACCTGGAAGAGATGCTCACTATCTTCCAGTCACTCTGTGCCAAGCAGGGAGAGCTCAGTGAATGTTCTGTATGACCTCATAAAATGGGTATGACCATTGTCCTCTCATACAGGGAGCCAGGGAGTTGGTGTAGCCTGTTGTGACAATACAGGAAACCAGTAGTTACCAGGACACAACTTCAAGATAGTCAATTACACAGCCTCCTTCATTTGGCTGCACAGTTCCTCATGCCCTGTATAGTTACAAGAAAGACACACTATGGTAGAAAGAGTTGCCTCCACATACCTGAGGGAAGAATCTCTGAAGATGATGTCAATTCTCTTTTCCTGTTGTAAAGCATCTCATGTCCATGACTTAGTCTTACTTAAACCATGATTTTTCTCTCAATTGGATGCTCACCTCCAGCTATTGAGAAAGATTTCAAGTGTCAGGGAACAAAGAGCCTTCTTACTCAACCATAGTCCTGACCACACTGGAGGCTGCAATGTTGGAGCAGGGCTGACCTGAGGGAGGAAGGGGAGAGTGGCTCCAGGAAGCTGGGAAGGTGCCAGGAGGCCAAGCAGTGACCCAGGCAACCACCCGTGGAGACCAAGCACTCGTGGCTGATAGATGTGTCTGAGTTCTGCCCTGGAGTTAACTTCATGTATAAACTGCATCCTGTGCAGAATCCTCCCTCTATCCCACCCCTTTTCCACCACTCTTAGGATGGTCACAGTCCCAGCATGCACCTGTGTGTACACACTTGCCAATATTTTCATGAACAGAAAGCTATATACACACACCCCTCTAACTCTTTTTCAGGGGATTGCAGGTCAGAGTTCTGAGAGCACACAGAGTCATCCTAGATGGTTAAAATAACGAGTCATTAGTGAACAGACTCCTTCCTAGGTGGGAAGGGTCAAGGCTGCTTATTCACAGGGCATGTAGAGCAATTGTGGAAAGCTGTTGCCATTAGAGGGAGGAAGAAGGAAATATAGGAAGTCAGGGGGACAAGGAGGCAGGGGGACAGGGGGACAGGGAGGCAGGGAGGCAGGGAAGGAGAATATTATTAATTTACAAGGAGAAATGGGTGGAGAAAAACTATCTAATTTTTAAAACCATCCCTGACCAATTCCTAGGAGTTGATTTTTCACATAAAAGTTTTGTGTTTGTCTGTGCATCCACATTTGTGGAGTGTTGGGTGTGTGTACATGAGTGCAGGGTCATGTCAGGAGTCTTTCTTTAGGTACCATCTGCATTCTTATGGGGGGAGGATCTCTCACTGGCCTGAATTTTGCCAAGTATGCTGGTTTGGCTGAGCAGCGAGCCCCAGGGGTCCATCTGTGTCCTCTTCCCCAGAGAGCCCCAGGGGTCCATCTGTGTCCTCTT